>ML208353.1:14592-38650 GCA_004369065.1 Pluteus cervinus
ATGAATCTCTATACAAATGGTTAATCCATCGTCCAGAACGGAGTACTAGTAGGAAAGAAAGATTGACGCTTATTTTTTGTTTGGATCCTTGGCGAATTCGTGTGAGTGCTTTCCACTGTCGATACTTATTATTACGAATGTTATGGTCAATTGTGATGTTGTGTTTGACTTGGGTGTTGTGTTGTTCGACTTGGATGTTGTGTTGTTCGATTTGGGTGTTGTGTTGTTCGACTTGGATGTTGTGTTGTTCGATTTGGGTGTTGTGTTGTTTGACTTGGGTGTTGTGTTCGACTTGGATGTTGTGTTCGACTCGGAGTCTTTTCACTGAATTATGAAACTGACTGACTGACGTGCGTAGGAAGAAAATATACCTAGAGACACTAGACTTAGGATCCTTAGGATCTCATACGCTCGTGATGTGAGAAAACAACTTGAGAGGGTGGATCCGCTTGTTAAGTGGTATGTCGTACGATTAATTCAAGAGGAAGGAATAAACCTCTATTTAGGCCGATGAGTGATTCGGAGAAGTGGTATCCTGAATGTAAGTCCTACCCGTTCCCATTCCCATTCCTATTCCTCTCATTCCTCTACTTCCCACCCACCCCCCACTCACTTCTAATTAAAATGAACGAACGTTAACGGTACTATAGATTCATCACTCTACGGCTTTCCCTTCCCCTTCCCCTTCCTTCCAATTCCAACACACACCTCCCCTCCACCTCCACCTCCAACTCCAACCTCACCCCCGGCCTCAACGGCCTCAACCCCAAAACGGACTCCAACTCTACTAGTATATTCCCAAAAATCAAGGAGTTCATACAATGTTTTAGAAGTGCGGATTGGAGAAGAGAGAAAGGGAGTAAGGACTCGGAGGGTGTTGAGAAGGTGAAGGAGGTGATGAAAGTGGAGGTGAAGGCGCACGTGAGGGAGGATTCCAAGGAGGTGAATGTGGATTTGAAGCAGGTGAATGTGGGCTCGAAGGAGGGGGAGGGAGAGGAAGAGGGAGAGTCGTTGTTGAAGTGGCTTGATGTTAATACGAGGAGGGTTTATAACTGGGAAGACCAAGTTTGGGTTGGTGATGATCTTAGCGAGAATTCGAAGTAGTAGTAGTAGTATGAGTGGTATGAGTGGTTGGTTGGTTGGTTGGTTTGTTGGTTTGTTGCTTCGTGTGGTACTGTACTGGGTAACGTAAAAAGCGGATTGGCGTAATGGAAAGTAGAGGAAAGTCTGCCTAGGCCTATGGAGACGTTGATATCACCGTTCGAACTGCTCCCGGATTATCGATCGATTAACATCTACTGTATCGTGTTTTGAAATGTGAACCGTTGTAACATACACAAAAACTCAATACTCGTCAATCACCAGAAACTCCTAAAACCCTCGGAAGTTCCATATCACAAGGTCCATAAAAAACAAAACTCGAATACACATCACCTCTTGATTCTTCCACATTAAACACCGCAACCGTTCCACCTCGATTATAAACCTCATATGCATACCCCGCCGCCGGGTACACCTACGTATGTAATTAATCCCGAAAAAGCAAGATATTAACAGGGGTCCCACGTCCATAACCCAACCCAAAACTCACCGTAGAAGAAGTCCCCACAACCAAACAAACATCTGCTTCCTCCACCAACTTATCTATCCTATCCATCTCCCAAGGTATTTCTTCAAACCAAACAACACCCGGTCTAGCTAACGCACCACATTCCGGACATCTAGGTAATTCATCTAATGGGATTTCACTTGGTTTTGAACCTGCTTCGTTTACATTGGATATTTGGGATTCGGCGATACCGAGGGAGGGGGTTAGGGGGTTAAGGAGGTTTTGTTGGAGGTAGGAGCATTGGGTACATTGGATGTCGAGGAGACGACCGTGCATTTCGATTAGGGAGTTTGGGTTTGGGAGGGTTTCTGGAGAGGGAGAGGGAGAGGGGGGTTGGGTTTGGGGGATGAGAGCGTTGATCGCACGGGTGGATAAGCCATCTACGTTTTGAGTGATTAGGTGGTAGCTTTGGGCTTGTGGTGCGATTGATTTGAGAACGGAGGGGATGGATAGTTTGGCTAGGACGCGGTGGGCGGCGTTTGGTGATGCTTCTAGTGCCCTGTTAATGATGATTAGATCAGTTTGTTGTGGAAGATCGTATATCGCAAGTTTGAAGTTTGAAGTCGAGGAAGATCACAAGTTGGAAGTTGTCAAGGAGGATCGCAAGTTGGAAGTTGTCAAGGAAGATCGGAAGATTGAAGGGTGGATATGGTTTGGGGAGGGACTTACTTGACACGTCTATAATGATAAAATTGCCATACGAGTGATGGATCTGCTTCGAATGCGGTGGGTGTTGCTAAACTCATTGCTTTTAGGGAACGCCACATTCCACCTGCTCCTCTGAATGTCGGGATGCCTATGATCAGATGAATGTTCATCGATGCATCAGGAGCGCATATAATTGTAACAAGTAGTTTTATATCGTCAGTACGGCGAATCGAAGTTGATATATGGGGGAATAAGTAAGGTACTCAACCGGAAGCTGCGGATAATCCGGCTCCTGCGACAACGATGATTCGTTTTGCTTCTCGTAGGATTTCACGAAACTCTTCGACGTCGTTTTGGGTGGTGGTGTTGTTGTCTTCTGAGTCACTCATTGTTTTTGGGATGGGTAGTTGGGAGAATGGGTCCATGGGAATGTCAACGGGAATGTGGGCGTCGGCGTTGTTGAGCTTTGTTATTTTGCGCTTACGTATCTAGACCAATTTTAATTTCATTTCATAACCAAGGCGGCAAGGCCTTTGACGCTTGAATTTGACGCTGAGGAAGGGATCGGAATGCGATATAGTACATACAGTACATATGGCTTTGTTCATAAAATACAACGAGTGGACGTAAAATGAAGGATACCATCCTGGTACGATTCTGGACGAAATACTCCAAGCACTTGCTAGTACCCACTAGTGCCTACCCGACTCAAATATTCGTACGATCTCCTCAGGTGGGATTCGAGGTTCAAATCTCACAGAGAAAGGAAGAGGATGAACATTTGCTGTTGGTGTGAATGCCATAGTGTCGATTGGTTTGCTTGGATCGGGTGTTATCTTGAACGCCCATAATATGAGGGCGGTGGTGATGAATAAGGAGCTAAACGAGTGAAGTGGATTGGGTATCGAATTAGAATGGTGAGTGGGTGGTAGACTTACCGATTAGCGACGTGTAGCCCGGGGCATACTCTGTAAGAATCACGAGAGACAGAGGAAATCAGCATGCAACGAGAGGAAGACGATTTGGTCAAAGGTGAGGATCTATACGAAGAAGAATGAACTCACCGTCGACCAAAACCAAACGTGAATTGTTTAAGGTCATTTCGAATCGTACCATGAGGCGTTAACCACCTTTGCGGGTCAAATGTATCTCCGTCTGGAAACGCATCAGGAGAACGACCGATTGCCCTATAACCAAAACGAACTATGTTAGCGCATATAACATTGAAGGGATCGATAGAATGAGACTACCAATGGTTTCCTATAACCGTAGCGCCTTTCGGGATACAGTACCCTCTCTATTAGTATCATCTGCGTTGAATAGGGGGCTCCAAAAGGGATTCTCAAAGGATTGGACGAACCCAATGAATGTCCCGCGTTGCTTGATGAGGGAACCCTATCAGAACAAAACAAAGATCCGTGAGCGCTTGTACGAAGTACTAGTCCAAACTCCAATAGGAACGTACCACCCGCACTAATAGGGCGCCTGAATATGAATAGGACGAACAACGAGGCAAAGGTTAAAATGATCGACACCCATAATGGTGAAGTACAGTATGCTCACCAACGCCCACATTCGATATAGAAAGCCGTGACTTGTGATAAGAGTTCTTCGTCAGAGAATACCGGATCTGACATGGACAGGTGAAGTTAGAATTCACTCCGGATGGAAGGTTTGAATGATAAGGGACTTACGACGGTCTTTACCTACTATTTGGTCCAATTGGTTTTGGACTTGTGTTTGCGCTTCGGGGTGGCATGCTGCAGCCATAATCATGAAACTTAATCCAGATGCTGTCTGTTGCATGGTGTTCGTCATTTAGGGGAGAACGGAGGCGAATTGAAGGAGAAGGTTCTTACTGTTTCCGAACCTGCGCCAAATATGGAGCCAGAGAGATATGCGAGTTCGTTATCCGAAAGTTGGATCTCTGATTGATTCTCTACGAGGTAACTTGTGAATGAAGGTACGAAATCGCCAGTAGTCTATAAAGAAAGTAAGCAAAAAAAGAAAATCCGGATGTTTAAATGACGGTGTGTACCATTTTCTTTAAAACACCTCCGAGTTGCTCACTAAATAAAGCTAATTCGAGGCGATGGGCTTCTCGAAGTTTATCGAGATAACCTGGGACGTATCGTAGCAGGGGGATGGTATCAACACGATAGGCGCCAGGTCGTAGTGCATCCCCAAGGCGGCTAAGACATTCGTTGATTCGTTGTACCTCAGGGTCTGAATATGAAGTCGGTGTCGTCTTTCCGTATGCTAATGTCAAAACGACACTCGCAGCGTACCTAAATCGGGATGAATTCAATCAATGACCGGGAGCTTTCATGCACCGATAACGAAACTTACTTCTTAGCGTGGTCCTGATGAGCTTCCGGCCGCTTGAGGATATCCAGAACGTAATTCTGTGAAGACAAAAGCTGGAGTGGTTCGTATGTTGCAGCCACTTTGGGTTGTAAATGAGAATGAAGGGCCCTTGGTGTGCGGAGTCAATACCAACCAACAGGCTGGCTGACAACGGATGCTCAACTTGCGGAACTTCTTTACTTTCTCTCCGTTCATCAATACCACACGCATTCCACCGGAGAGGGTTTCGCCTGCGGCGATGGAACGCGGTCGATCAACCAAACTCGCACCTTCCTTTTCCATAATTTCCATCGCTTCCTAAATGGGTTGATGAACGTCATAAAGGCAGGTTGATATTACGAACGAGATGGACGGAAACATGTAATTTGGACTTACCGCGAAGCCTCCGATAATCACCACGGTATTCATACCCTGCTTGAACGAGAATACAGGTCCATACTGTTTAGTCCATTCGTAGAATGTCAGGAACGAGCTGTTTCGTGTATACGTCAACGAATTAATCCAAGCATCTTGGCCGGAAAACGTACTATGCGACAGGGACTCTCGTTCCGAATGGCCATTTCCCAGGTGGACCAGGTGGGAGTGGTAACTTTCCCCTATTCTTGGCGAGTTTGAGTGCATATATTGGGACAAAGACGATCACGGCAAGCAGGAGGTAAAGCCAGGTCGAATTGCTCTCGGGTGCTACAAACGACATTGCCTAGTGGGTTTGTGAGGGGGTGAGTTGGCGTTGAGACTCGAGAGTAACTATATATCGTGAGATGGCATGGTGGCGGGTGAACCGGCCGCAGCGCTTGGTGGCCTGACCACGTGAGAATCGTGGGGCTCCTAATTTCACCTCGCGTCGCTGTTGCTTCCAACCAGTGTACTCCGGTCAGCGTTCTCATGGCGTAGCGAATTCGAAGTGGGTATGCGCTCGCCCGGAAAAGTGGTTGACCCGGCTGGTATGCGCATGTACACTTACGCGGGGTCTAGATCACTGTGATCAAGCTTATCTGAATGATAGGTTGAGACAGCAAGATCGTGGTTAACCATTAGGTTAGTCTGTTTCTGAGAGGCTGAGGAAGTGCTCACAAACCAGGCTACAGTCAGGTCGGTCGATTGAATGGTTCAGTTTCTTCGTCAAACCCATCGCAAGGTACGAAAGACCAAACAAGGTGTTCATTTCCGCTGTTTGGCAGTATGGGTGACGGTATAGTCGTATGATATCCCTGGAAAATCAGTGTGCTCACCTTCCGAAGGTCTGCGCTTCTGTAGTGCTTCTGTCCCTCATGGAAGCAATTACGCTTACTGCTGCCAGTATTTCCATAACACCCAACTCGTGTTCCGCCTCATGTCCACAGGACGAGATAATCTCTCGTCCATATCTCGTCATCGGCGCTAACGGTATCTAAAAGGATTCAGTTGATCATTCGGGATGAGGCAGTGACGGACATAGAGGTGGCCGCCGCAGGAAAGATGAAGCGGAGTTCAAATCGACTCGAACCAAGTCCATGGTTGATTTGATCCAGATCTGGATAGGCTGCAAGAATACCCCCGGATGTTCAAACCTTCATCTTCACCACGACCCCCGAGATACTGTACCCTCACGAAACTTGGCGTCCAGAGCATACCGCTCTTTCATACCACACGACTGTACTGGACGAGCACGACGTTCCCAGTCATAGCCCTCTGTCGATTCAGGAGTTCCCGGAATTTGGTTGGGCTTTCGTCGAGGTGATAAAACCCTAGATCTCGCTTATCGGTGGCTTAGATCACGGACAGGACATCAGATTATGCCGGAACAAACTTACGGCATCATAACCTTCACCACCATCATCACTTCATGATCTCGCACCGGATACTCATCAAATCAACTATACCCTCGCTGGGAAGTTGCGAGGATGCGTTGCCCGCACTTGTCTGTCTGGATCCCTGGATCATTCTGGCTCCTGCCTCGTCATCAATTATCTGGACTAGATCTCTCCGTCACGGAAGCAGCAGTCTCGCTACCTAACGTCTTCCGGCATCTTTCCTGTCTAGGTATTCCCCTTCTTCATCGCTCTAGGACTGGCTCGTGGTGCTGCATGACTGACAAGAAATGAATTGTGGTGGACACTAGCCCAACTCGCCCCCATTTTTACGTCCCCAAGTTTAGAGGTCGTGGAACCAAGGAAAGGCAGGCAACATTAGGTTCGCCAGCTCAAAAAGGTCATCCAAAGTTCGCCCAAAGTTAATCTCCAGCGCTTCAGCCAGTGTCTAGGCCTCGAGGGGTCGCCCATTCTGAGATAAAGTGTGTTTTTGAGGGAAAGCGTTGCATCGTCAATCAAATCTCATACCTTGCTCGTACCATCCCCTTTGCAGATCCGGTCATCCAATCTTCCGCCTGAACGCAATTAAATCGATCCAGGAACGTCACCGACAGCACATATCCCATTGAAATCGCCCGGTCGTCCCTTACGCTGGCAGAACCCACTCCATTCAGGGCCTTATTACCAATTCCGACCCTCCATCTCCATCCATCCCTTTCGCCTGCTGGGTTGAACCTGCTCACCCCAGAAAAGTGTCAAGCCCCAAGTCACCTCTGTAAACAGCCAAATCGTCAACACCCCTGGGTCAGTTCGTATATATTCTGCAAGTCTTCCGAACGACGGATTGTTAGACCTCCTTGCGCCGTCTCTCCCCCCAAGAAGGTTTCCCCTCCGTCCTCCGTGACCGTCCCTCTTCCCCCTTAAAACAGGCCCAGGTGTACACAATCCGTCAACCCTTCCTCTCACGACTTTGATTCACAATATAACGTCGTCTCTGTACCCGTCTTGCTGTTGTCTGTAAACGCATTTTCTGCTGTACATCCTCTTTTCCTCTCCATCGAAACCTCTACCACCTCCCTCCATAACCGTCGAATTTTTCCTGTCTATCCACAATTTTCATAGCAACGCCCACTCTCATTAATTTCCCCTTTTCCGTCCACTTTCTTACGATGACGAGTTCATCTGTATACTCCGCCCTTGGCCTGGGGGCGTTCATCGTTGTTGTTTTTCGGTTGTTGAAGAAATGGCGTACGAAGTCGCCGTATGAATATATTCCTGGTCCTACTTCGTCTGCTCTCGGTACGTGTCCTGTCCTTTCTTTTTTCGTTGGTCTCTTCGTTTTGCTCATACATACGAAATGGTTTTGTAGGTTATCTGCTTGATATGCATAACCCTGACGGCTTGCCATGGCATTTCGAGATGGTGAAGAAGTACGGACATGTTGCCCGGCTTCAAGGAGGGGCGATCATGGTTCGTGTCCTTCCTCCATAGTCCGTTTCTTGGCTGACACCTTTTTGATTGGTGCTTTTAGAAAGATGCTTTATACGTCTCAGACCCAGCTGCACTTCACGCCGTTCTTGTTCGGGACCAACACATCTTCCTAGAGTCCGACGAATTCGCTGGGTACGTCGTCTCCTCCCCTTTCTCCCCCGTTCCCTTCACATCCCAACTCATCGCCTGTTATCTCCTCCGTTCGATAATTCAGATTATTCGGTATCATTCATCATGGTGACGGTGTCGCTTCGGTCGCTGGTGCCGAACATAAGCGCCACAGGAAGCTTATGGATCCCGTGTTCAATAACCACCGGATGAATAAACTTACTCCTCTGTTCTATAATGTCGTCCATCAGGTATTTCCATTCACTTCCTCCTCTTTCCCCCCACGCCCCTCTCTTCTTTTCGCTTGCCACACGTTCTCACTCCGTTCGGTGCGCTAATTATGTATTCCGTCTTCAGCTTCAATCGACGCTCGTCCAAGAAGTTTCTGGGAAAGCACCTGGTCATACCGTCGACATCCTCGAATTACTCACTCGGACTTCGTTGGAAATGATCGCTCAAGCAGGATTGGGACATACTTTCAACTCGTTCGATCCCCAAAGTAAAGATTACAAGGACTTCCACTGGGCTATTACCTCAGTTCTGTACGTCTTCTCCCTTTTTGTCGTCACGTTCTTCGTCCCCCCTCCTCTCGCTTTATTCGTTTCCGTTTCCGTTTGACGCGCGACTAATGTTGTTACCCATAGACCACTCGCCAGCGGTCTCTTCCTATTCATGCCTTACTTCAATTCCTGGCGAAACATCCAACCCGTTTGGTTCCGCAACCTTCTCTCTGGTGCCCTCGCGTACGTCCCCTGGCAAACTCCTTGGCAGGTTTGTTCGCTTCCTCTTGTTCCTGTTCCTCTCTTCGCATTCGACGCTGACTCCGTCCTGGCATTAACTAGTTTAAGAAAGCTGTCGACGCGATGTGGCCTATCTATCGTACTCTCTACGCCGGCAAGATGACCGCTCTCGAGGAGGGTGGTGTTGAAGCCCTCAACAATAACCCTACCGGTGGAGAGGATCTAATGACCGTTCTCTGTACGTTTCGCACCTGCTTTTCTTTCTAGGAGATCGCTGATTTGGTCTTGGGATGTAGTCAAGGCTAACCATGAAGCGCCTGAGGCGGATAAGTTGAGCGCTGATGCGATTATGGCTAATGTCAGGTCCGTACCTCGTCTTTTGTTAATCCTCCTCCCCATATTGATGTGGTACTTGTATAGCTCCCTCGTTCACGGTGCACAAGAAACCACGTCGAGTATTCTCGCTCGATTCATCGATTTGTTGAGTCAAGACCAAGATTTGCAAACTCGTATGAGGGCTGAGATTAAGGAAGCTACATCCGTGAGTTTATTCTCTCATCTTTCCATCTTCTCCTCTCGTGGTTTCTGTTATCTTCTACTTCGTTTCTCCCTTCCAAACCTCGACTCGTTCGTCCTGCATACCGTCAGATTTTTGTTCAGGGATTTCGATCTCCTACCTTCTCAATTCGTTAAACGACTCCACTTTGTCGTTTCCTTCCTTCCTTATATACACCCCCCTTTGTTTCGCTCCTCGTTCATGGTCGTCGTGGTCCTTCCGGTGTTTTACCTATCCCGCGAAAGGGGAGAGGCGTACAACCACCGCCGCCACAGGCTCTTCGCTCCGTATCATACGTTCACTCCCATACCATACGCCGCCACCATGTGCTCATGTTCGCGTTGGGAGGTGAACGTTACGTGACTTTTTACATTTTGGATCTTACTCCCTGATTTACGTTTTGCCTTCTCGTCACGATCACTTCTCTCGTCATTCTCGTTGTCTATTTTTTTGCCTTGCTTTTCTGGCTGGTGGTCGACCCCGTCGACGTGTGTTCGGCCCTATGTGTGGCCTGGGGTCTTCCTGGGTTACCGGTGGCGGTCGAGACCCTCTCTTTCCCTTGTCGTTTTCGTGTTATTTTCTTGGTCTTTTCTTGTAAAGCGATAACTGACTCCGATGCCATGTTCAACAGAAGAAGGGCGACGGTGAAGATCTAACTTGGTCCGAGCTCAACTCGCTCCCACTCATGGACGCGGTTATTCGAGAGACTTTTAGAGTGTTCTCACCGGTTACTTTTGTTTGGAGACAGTGAGTCCCCTTCCTTATTTTCTTATTTCATCCACTTCGTCTTGGTCTTGTCAATGTTCCGGCTTGGAGAACCTGCGAAATCTTCGTTGGCTATCTCATCCCTGCCCGTATTATCGCCCGACCACTTTCTCCATTTGTCCGGTTACATTTTCTCGTCCTTCATTCCATCCCTTTCACGCGTACAACACGTTTTCGCCCTGGTGCGTTAGACGTTGTACGTTTGATATCTCGTGTATTGGATTTGGGTACCTTAATTTCTGCCTCGTTTTTTTCTTGTCGTATATCTTCCCCCTGATGCAACATCGGCACCGGGTCCGACGTTACGCGCCCTCCCCAACACATGTTGGCGAACACGTGTCCGGTCCTGCGATCGGTCGTGTTTTGGAATTTTGGGTGTTATGTTATTCGGTGGTGATGGGATGTGCGTGAGGATGATGATTGGCATCTTCAGGATGGTTATCGATTTTTTTGACCTTCACACTCCACATGATGATCTCTTCGTCGTTGTTGAAGATCACGGACTAACTTGCCCCCGTTTTTTTTCTATGCAGAACGATCGAAGATACCGTTATCCCCGTGCACTACCCGATTCGTGATCAACAAACTGGTTTGGAACGCAATGAACTTCTAGTACATAAGGGGACTTTCCTTTATGTGGGGATGTCAGCGGCAAACAAGTCAGAGGTTATTTGGGGCCCTGATGCGGAGGAGTTCAAGCCGGAGAGGTGGCTTGCGAAGGGCGGGAGTACGGTTGATAACACCAGGTTGCCGGGTGTTTATTCGAACATGTGGGTTGACTTTTTGCTTTGTTGGTTTGAGAGGAAGATAGACTGATTTAATTCGTTGAATAGGATGACGTTCTTGGGTGGTCAACGTGCTTGCCCGGGGATGAAGTTCGCCCTCTTGGAAATCAGTACGTTTTGTCTTGATTACGGTGATGCCCGGTTGTTCTGACCCATTCGTTTTGTAGAACTCGTGCTCTCGGTGTTGCTTCAAGCCTTTGAATTCCACCCGTCTGGCCAGACTATCGACTGGCGATTGGGCATCACTGTTACGCCCTATGTTCGTGGTCAAGAGAAGGCTGGCGCACAAGTTCCGATTCAAGTTAAAATCCTGTACGTCGCTTTCGCTATCCCTCCGGATGACGATTCTCTGACGCCTTGCATTTCATTTCAGCGATTAATCCGATTTTCCTGCGCGCGTCGAGTTTTATGCTTAGCGTTTTGGGCTATAGTCTGCATTTAATTAGGATCTGTTGTTCTTTTTTTACTGGATTTCTCTCATCTTCGCTGTGCATTTGTTCTGCAATTTCCATCTCATCTCCGTACAGTATAGTGTTTTTCAATAGTGTTTTTTTGCTTAGTTTTTGTTTGTCCGTGACCATGTTACGCAATATCATGACGCCATTTTTCCTAATTGGGCCGAGATGTCGATGATTGTTGATCACAACACGCCCGCCACAACTCCTCCACTGACCACGACCTCCTTCCTGCCGTCTACCTCCTTCATTCACCATGTTCCTCGACCTCCCAACGGAACTCCAAATCTACATCCTCTCACTCCTCCCATTTTCCTGCTTACCCACACTCAAACTCGTCTCGCACTCCTTCCAAGATCTCATCCAAAATGCAGTTATACTCGAATACCATCAAGCCTGTTTCCAAGCCGGGATGGTTCCGAACCCACATTGTCCATTACCCATCTCTGAAAGGCTCAATACATTGAGAGAGAGGGAGGATGCGTGGTCGCATTTGAGTATTGATTTTACCAAGATGATGATGGTGCCCAGAGCGCCTTCGGGGATATACGACTTGACGGGGGGTGTTTACCTCCTAGGTACGGCGGAAAGAAAGTCCTTGATGGTGTTGAGATTGCCTAGTACGCAAGCGGAAGCGAATGCTTTGCAATGGGAAGTGTTGGATGTCGGTGAACCCTTCATCGACATCGGTCTTGCCGTCCAAGAACACGATTTGGTTGGAGTTTTGACAAAGTTCGTCTCCCTCTTCTTCGTATAGCATTTTTCGCGTTGACGAACGGTTTTCACTACGATAGGACAACACCGGAAAACTCAACATCACAAGTCCTTTATCTTCGGCTTATCCAACTCTCAACAGGTCGACCCCATCCACATGCACGTCACCCCATTCTCTCAGTGGGTAAAGCCCAAAATGGTCGTGCAGCGTTGAGCATGGAGATCGTGGGCGATAACCTCGTTCTCATCATCACGTATTACAACCCGCTTTTTTCACCACGAGACACGTTATACGTGTATGATTGGAAGCGGGGTGTCCTCAAAGCAGTACGTCTTCGTTGCTCCACGCCCCGCATATACGGATTCAATCACTTACGTATCCTCTCCTTATAGCGTACACATGCACCCAACATGTCTTGGACCGGCCTAGTCCCACTATCCGCAGATGTATTCCTCACACCAAACCGTCTCACCGGAAACCTCGAACTTTGGGAGATCCCTCCGACAACACAAGATTCTTACGCTCCTGCCTCTCATTCATCTGCTTCGCCTTCTGTGGGTGTTTTGGATGAAGACTATCGGCCAACTACGGTCCTGCAACTTCCACGTGTGGCGCATAACCGGAGGATAGGACATATTTCGTGTCGTGGCGAGCCTAATCCCGTTGGACATAGCTATGAGCTTCCTCGCTCGAGCACTAGCACTAGCAGGAGCGAAGCGCCAACCTCCTCTTCTTCCGCGGAACCCACTGCTACGGAGGGGAACGCCACAACATCCTCACCTCCACCCACGGCCTCCATACCAAAACCAACACAACCCTACCTAGCCGACTCCCAAGACTCTCTCATCCTCTTCAACCTTCGTATCTCCAGTGTAGAGGTCATGGGCCGTAGCTATGCATTCATGGCTCACCGTCGTCGTCTCCTTCAATACTTTAAAACTAAGAAAGAGGTTGAAAAATTGGCGGTGCAGGTGGAAGATGAACGAAAGAAGGTTGGGGAGGAGAAGAAGAAGAAAGCGACGAAGATGAAAGTTTTGACGAGGATGATGTTGATGGGTGAGCTGAGACGGAGTCCGGCGAATCCGTTTGCGTTTTCTTCGCAGTCGAGGATGCCGGGGGCGTTGGATCTTGAAGAAGGAGAACACGACGAGGACGAAGCGAACGAGGATGAAGATAGCAATGACGACGACGACGCCGTATATGCGCCTGCACCACAGCCACCGCTTCATACCTCTCAAGCATTTGCACCGTCTACCCCTTCACCTCTGGGTTCACTATTCCCACTGAGACTTCACAGTCGGAATCCTCCTCCCAATTCACCTGTATACCCAACGGAACCTCATGTGACCTCGACTTTTACGAGTGCGCATGACCCGACTTCTGATAGAGTTACTCCCTCACCGATGATGGGTCCTGCATCTGTGCTCGCCGTTGCGAATCTTACTGGCATTGTCAGTAATTTGATATCGTCGTCCTCTGGTTCTGCCACCACCACCACCACCCCTACTCCATCCACATCCACATCCACCTCGACGTCTCCGAGCACAAGTACAACTATCAACCCGGAATCCACAATCCGAACCCCACTTCACACTTACGTTGTACCCTGGTCACATTGGGGTCCTTCCAACACGCGTTGGTTAAATGCCGATCCAGTTCCTACGAGATGGATTACGACTACGGCTGGGCAGAGAGCGATATTTGTTAAGCAAGTGACAGAGGGGAATCTCGTTTGGATTTTGGATTTTAATCCGTTTAGTGTGTGTGTGGCGGAGAAGAAGATTAGGGAGGAGGCAGAAGCGGAGATGTTGGCGAAGGAGGATGAGATGGCGTTGGCGTTGGAGAGGGAGCAGGCAAAGGCGTCGTTGGATGGGACGGGTCCGACGACAACAGCGATGGCGGAGGCGGCGGCAGCGGTGGCGGCTAAACCCAGAAAACGTCGTTACGCCAACATCAAAGTGACGAGAGATTCAACTCCACTTGTGGGTGCACAAGATTCGTTTGCGGAAGCTGTTACGACGAGCTTGCCGTATGTGTCGTCGAATAATCTGATTCCGACGCATTATACGGGTGTGTTGTTGGATGAGGAGAGGTTGTTGGGGATTAGGGTGAGTATACGGTTTCGAGCTTTTCTGGTTTTGGTTCTGGTTTTGGTTTTGGGTTGCGTTTGGGTTTTGGTTTTAGTTTTAGTTTTGGGTCTGGTTTTGGTTTTCGCGTTCGCGTTTTTCTTCGTTGGGTGCGCCGGGGGCGGTGATTGGTTTTAAGCCCGCTTTCTTATTTTGTTTTTCGATTCCGTTGGGGCCTGGGTGTGTTGAGGTTGTGCTGTTCTTGCATTTTCTGGGTTGCGCGCTGTTTGGGTTTCTGCGTCTCGATTTTTTTTCCGTCGTGGTTGGTTTTGAGCCGTGTTTTCTCTCTTTCCTCCCTTGCGCGTATGTGTTGGGTTCGGGATCTCCCCGCCCCTGCGCTTTTGGGTTTCGATTTCGGTTTCGGTTTCTACTGCCCTAGTTGGCGAGCTGGCCACAATACCACTATCAAGCGTGTCCTTGATATCGATAGCTACGCGCTCTGCTCTTTTTCTCTTCTTCTTCTCTTCTCTTTTCTTCATCGCCTCTATCATCAATTCACACTAACCCCCTCCTCCTTTCTAGACCGACGAACTAGAATCCGTCGCCCGTATCGACATTTTACACATTGGGAAACCCAAGCCCCTTGTCACGTCGTCCTCTTCAAGTTCATCTAGGGGAACCACCACTCGGCTTGGTGCGACGAATGGACAAGATACAGGTGAAGATAGCGATAACGGTGGTGGTGGTGTTGCGCAAGCGCCAGCGCAGGGTAGTGGTGGTTTGACTAAGGTCGAGTTAGATCATGAGGGTATGGAAAATGGGGATGTGGACGAAGAGGAGGAGGGTGATGAGGGTGATGATGACGATGATGATATGGGGGTGGAGGGCGTGGATGTGGGAGGTGGGATGCATGGGATGGAATCTGAGAGTGATGATGAGGGTGAGGAGGACGATGATGATGAGCAAAATGAGTTGGAGGAGTTGGTGAGCGCGGCGTTGCATGGCGTACTTGCGAGTGTTCATGCAGCTGCTGCCGGTGGTGGTGGTGGTGACGGCGATGACGATGACAATGTTGTTTAAGTTGTTGTCAGTGGGTTGGATGGGTTGGTGTCGTTGCTATGTTTTGCTTTGGGATTGAAACGAGATGAGATGAGCGTGTTTTTGTACAAGTACAAGTGTTCTATGTATGTATGTACTACGTGCTGTATATAATCGTTCCGTATTCAATGTCCACTATCCAATGTCCACCACAATCTTCCTTCTCATGCAATGCCACCCCAACTCCGTCCCGTCTCCTGCAAAAAAACCAATTCACTCCCTTCATCCAAAGAACATAACATACAACGATTCCATCTCATACGTATCCGGATTAACCTAATAAATCCGCATCAGCACCATTCCTTCCCCAAACCCCCCCCCAAATCCCTCAAACCCCCCCCCAAAAAAAACACACTCACTTTAAACCCAACAACCCTCTGCTCATCAAGCACAACAGCATCAAATGCCCACTTCCTATTACTCACATGATGTATAAAAGGTAACCCCCATGCAAAATCCACCGTAGGGGTCGCGAATACAGTGGATGGGTTGAAGTTGTTTGTGTTTGAGGAAGTGATGAGTCGAGTGTGGGAGTGGGAGTTTTGGATACCTGGGTGGGTTGATAGGGGGGAGGGGGTTGGGATTGATATTGATTGGAGGGTGGAGAGGGAGAGGGAGGGTTGTATTCCAAATTCCAAATGAACCTCGGAGGTGGGGGAGGTGGAACCCATAGGGTCAGATGACTCTGAGGACCCTCGCTGGCGCTGACGTTCTAGTTCATCCCTCAAGATCATCTCTTTAATCTCACTTTCCAACTTCCGAACTCGACGTGATGAGAAATCTAAACACCATATCGGACTTCCTTTTCCTCTTCTTTGGGTTGTTGTTGGTGTGCCCCCATTCGCTGTACCCCCACCTGCTGCTCCTCCTCCTACCCCTCCTACCCCATTTTGACCAACGACTCCAACGGCGGCGCCTACGCCACCACCGTTCTGAACCCCGACGACGTCGCCTACGACACCCTCCCCACCCTCCTCCTCCTCCCTCGCCCCACCCAAAATATGTACACACCTCTGCCCACTCGTGATGGTTATATAATCATGACTTAACGTTGTCGTATTAAACCAACGGGTTTTACCAGGACTCCATAGGGACCAAGTTATACGGGGTGGTGCGAGGGGACGACGGGGACGTCGATGGTGGTGGTGGTGAGGGTGTTCTGAGGAGGGGTGGGGGTGGTGGTGGGGGTGCGAGGGGGATGGGTCGGGGGAATGAGAGCTGGAGGAGGAAGACGGGGATTGGGATGGGTGAGAGGAGGAAGAGAGGGAGGAGGTGGGGTGGGATGGGTGAGACGCCGAGGCGGAAGAGGAGGAGGAGGAAGAGGATTGAAGGGATGAAAGACTAAGTAACGAGTGGAATGATTGGTTATCGTCCTCCTGAGAATTAGAATTGGGGTTTGAACCAGAACCAGAACCAGAACCAGAACGCGATGAGGATGTGATCCAATCTGGATCGTTATCGTCTTCTTGGATGTCTTCTTCCTCTTGAATGTCCTCGTCTTCTTGGATGTCCTCGTCTTCTTGGATGTCCTCGTCTTCTTCCTCTTGCTCTCCTTCGTCTGCGTCGTCAGGGTCGGGGTCTCCTTCGTCTGAATCGTGTTCCTCGACTAGGACTTCGTCTTGGAGTTGGACCTGGGGTTGAATGATGCTTATTTCGGGTATATCCTCCTCTTCTGCTCCGAATTGCATTTCGACGTCGTTGTCGTTGTCGTTGTCGTTGTCGTTGGGTGTGGTGGGGAATGTGGATGTGTCGGGGAATGGCCATGGTGGGAAGGGAGGGATACCGGTACCCAAAAGGTCTGCGTCTTGGTGTTGGTCGACATCAACGTCAACGTCAACGTCCCCGGCCACATCAAACCCACCACCACCATCCCCACCACCCCCCTCAAACCCATATTCATCATCACCTTCACCCAACTGAACAGCATTAACCAAAGGAGACAAAGGCCTCTGTTGTCCTTGTCCTTGTCTTTGATGAGCCCCCGCCGATGATGATGAGACGAAACTACCTGGAACGTATTCATTCTGGACTTCTTTAAGTCTTTCTCTTATACTTCTTCGTTCTGATTCTTCGTTGTTGTTCTCTGCTTCTCCCATCCCATCCATCCCGTCTTTGTCTCCCTCCACATCCACATCCACATCCCCACCCAACCCCTCCTCTTCCACCACTTCCGTTACTCTCCACTTCTCCTTCCTCCTCCTCCTATTTTCCTTCCTCCTCGCCTCCTCATCCTCCCTCTCCTTCACATATTTCCTCACTTCCCCTAAGAGTGTATTCCTATGAATAACAAATTCGAAGGACTGTGGTGTAAGACCGTCGGTTTGGGGGTGTAAATCCATTTGAAAGATGATTAAAGCAGTTGATGGAGATGATGTGAATGGTCGTGATGGGTGTGCGTATTTGCCTGTTCCTGTCGTCGTATGTGACGTTGACGTTCCTATTCCTGGTGCTGTTCCCGGCGTTGACGTTCCTATTCCTGGTGCTGTTCCCGGCGTTGACGACGACGAGGGGGTGCTCGTAGTAGAAATCGGGGAGGAAGTCGTACCGGTAATACACGAAGACAACCCAGCAAGATCCGTCGTCAAAGACGAATCCCCAATAGGATTAGGTTCACCACGACACGATAATGTGGAGATAAGATAATCCCTTGAGATGGTAGGAAAACAAAGTTGGAGGACGAGAGTGACTGGTTGGTTTTCGAAGGAATAGGGTATGTGATAGATATCTAGGGATTCGTCACGACGGTTTGGATGGACGAGGAGTGTTTCGGTTAGGAAGCATAAGCCTATGTTTGTTATGTCTATTGGGGTCTATGTGGGGTGTGTGAGTGCAGGGAGTTGGAGGAGGACGGGGTATTGGAGGAGAAGGAGGGAAGGGGGCAAGGGACGTACCGGTGTTTTAGTGGTACCCAACTTCCAATCGTATATAACGAAAATATCATCATCGTCTTCCCATATATGCGGATACATAACAATCAATCCAAGGTTTTCACCCACAATTTCAATGGAAACGCTAGGTGGACCTTGGGATAAACTATATTCGTGGATTGGGATGATGGGTGATTTGGCTTCGTCGTGATATTTTCCTGTTGAGTAGCGGAGGAGAGCGATTTGGAGCATGTATGAGTCGGTTTGGTTTTCGATTGGTTCACTGGGGACGAAGTGAAGGGGTGGGTGAGTGGGTGGGTGAGTGGGAGAGGGAGAGGGAGGGGAGGGAGGAGGGACGTACGAAACGACGAGAGCGATTAAGTCGTGTTCTTCTAATGCCGTTCCGAAATCTTTGATTCTCTTTCCTTCCAACCCAATCTCCTTCCACTGCCCTGCCTTCCTCTTCCCCTTCACATCGTTATCCCCACCCTCCTTCTCATCACAACCCAACCTATCCGCCTCCGCCTCCACCTCCACCTCCGCTTCCGTCGCCAACTCCGCCTCCAACTCCTCCTTGCGCTCAGGGAAAGTCAAACACATAATCGCATCCGACCCACTATCCCCCCCTCCACCAAAATCCCCATTATTACTCCCAACCTGTCTTCCCAAAAAATAAACATTCGGAGTCAAATCATATATCCCCGTCGGTCTATGTTCCACTTTAACCTTCTTCTTCCACTTTGGTGTAAACTCCCTCCATGCTTTCTCTCTTTCCCTAAGATATTTCAATTTCTCCTGGGACCCGCGTAACGCGTTACTGTTGTGGGAGGGGTTACATTGGTAAGAAGAGTTGGGGTTGTAGGAAGGGTTGAATTCGACATCTGCAAGTGAACATTCGAATATAAGGAGAAGGGGAGTGGATGAGAGGATTAAGGTGTGTAGGTGGGAACAGGTTAGGAGACATTGGTACAAGGAGGAGGAGGGGAGGTAGGTTAGGATCGTTATTAGGATTTCGAGTGGGAGTGTTAGGAGGTGCAGTGAGGAGGAAGGCATGACGCGGAGGTTGGGCGCAGTGGAGAGGATGCGTGTGCGCAGGCAGAGTGTGATTGCGTCGTCGGGTAATATAGCCGATGGGCGTGTTTTCGGATCTTATCTTATCTCCACCTGCCTGAGTGTCTCCCAGGCCGTCGTACATCCCCCGGTTATAATCTAAATTCACTTGCTACCCCTCTCCTATTCTATTGCAAAACTAAACCTCCCTACCCGTTCAGAAATCTCTCCATTCGATTCAACCAACAGCGGTCCACCACCCCCGTCACCTCCCTCACCCCCACCACCACCTTCCCCGTCACCTCCCTCACCCTCACCCCCACCCTCACCTACCCCTCCCCCAAACCGAAACCCACTCCCAAACTTCCTTTCCAACTCCTCCACACCCCTCCTTGTCCCTTCTTCCGTTCTCCAATTCTGTTTCTCGAATGTATGGAAGATGGACATCCATAAATCGTATACATCGGTTTGTTTGAGATCTAGAGTGGGAGGGAGGTTTGGTGTTAGGGCGTAGCATGATGAGTCTGTTGGGTGTTGGGTGTTGTGTTGGGTGTTGTGTGGGTGTTGGGTGTTTGGGAGAGTGAGTGATAGTTTGGTGAGTAGGAAATGGAGGGAGACGGGACAGGCGGACAGGCAGACGTACGTACGTCGTGGATAATCAACTCGTTTGAATGAAAATCGATGACGACCTGCAGGTGTATATACTCTATATATAGGTATCCAAAACGAACATTGAGATTCAGAAGACGGAATTACAGTACAAACCAAACATACAAAGTCGAAGTCCCACAAAACCTCCCTCTATTCTTCAATTCATATAATCCGTAGGATAATTGGATTTTACAATGTTCATGGATGAAGTCGAGGTGAAAATGATTTGGATCTGGACAAAGGATTATGTGGGTTCGTTTTTGACGGATTATAGGTGGTCTGTTGAGGAGCCATTGGAAGAGGGGGGTTAAGCCCGGGGTGGTGGAGGTCGTTGTTGAGACTGTGCGAGCGGCCATGTCGTATGCTTGTGTGCGTGTGTGTGTGTGCTATACGAGGCGAGGAACGGTGTTGTGGGCCCGGGCTGGTCAGAGGAGATGGATGGAAGTGACGGTCAGAGGAGAAACGAAGAGTCGACGATGACTCGGATGACGGTGGATAGATTTTAAACTCCTCCCCCTATCAGCCGAATACAGATTATAGTCGCGAAAGCTCAATCATCCGGTCTTCTTCCTTCTAATTCTAAGTACTGCATGCATGTAGGACACACAATTGCAACATACCTACCTCTCGTTCGGAGTCGTACACACAACACGCCTACCCCTCGTACACACAACATACCTACCCCTCCCCTCGTACACACAATTGCAACACGCCTACCCTCCGAGTCGTACACACCCCTCAATATCTCAATATCTCAATATCTCAATGGGGGCGGGGACGTCCAATAAAATACCCAAGAACATTACAGTATCACCTTCGCGGCTTTACGGCTTCGGCTTTACCTTCAAGTTCCTTTCGTCGCCGCTATCCCCTCACCACACCACGCGAATAATCCTGCGATCTTATCTTATCCAACTCGGAGATAATTATTCATTACCTACATAATACAAAATCCGAGGGACCTTAGCGTTTCGCTTAGTCCTCCTCCGTGCTTCGTGTTCCATTCATCCCCCATGATCATCCACCACGCGCCACGCGCCACACACCGCATTCTTAAACCTCAGAACTCCTTGACATCATCTTCACTTCTCTTTACAAGAAAAGCTACCTCTTCAATGCGTTAGTTTGCAGTAGCGGTCCAACGCTGCTAGTGCCGTAGACGCGACATGGCGTGTTGTCCAGCATGTCGATACCTCGGTTGCTTAACATCTTAACACCACTGGATGGGCTCGAAAACGGGAAAGGGAGCTCGAGGAACGTGCACGTGGTGAGTTCTATCAAGTTTTGAAACGTTTTTTCGACGCGTTATTGATGCTTTTCGGACGGGGGTAGAAATTCTGTAGAAATCCAAGCGCCGGAGATTAGGACGATTCGACACCTACTTCGCGTTCTCTCATTTGGGACGTACCACTTCCAACATATGTCATTGGAATCAACCCCACACATCCATTTTGGATGCAATAACGCGTCCCGGCTCTCATTCAACATCTTTCCCAACCTCCACCAATCCTACAGTATCAGTACTCAGTGTCGACGCCTTTGGCAAGACCGATAGAACCAAACTTGGGATGATCCGAAGGCGCCGGAGCCTGCCCTATGTTCTTCACTTCCAAGCGACGATACTGTATGGTCACGGTGACGGAGTGGCCGACCTCCGTAAGCCCACTGCCAGTACACAGTCGTCCAGGAAAAATCGTCTCGCATGGACTCGACCTCCTCACTATGCTTGAGATCTTAGAGCTTCTTCGCTCTCAGAGTTGCGACGGCCAGTTCTAAATTATGTATCTCGATGTTGACATCGGTGAAGCTTTGAAGCGCAATCAGGATCTCTGCCCGCCAGATGGCGTTTGGCTCTCGTATCGCTGAATGGAAATCTCTCTGGTGCCTTGCATAGCTTCTCTGTTCCACCTCTCGAGAACACAAAACCTGTAAGTTCGAACATTGGCCACTTTAACAATTGCAACAAGGTCCAGCTGCGGAGATGTGTGAGCTGGCCTTCCTTTCATTGCTGTTACTCGCTCCGTTCTACGACTCATATTTGCTGTAAACTAGGAGAACAAAGCGGCGTTGTTGTTAATTATGCCAGTACCCCCGCCACATACAGCTAACATACAGCCCAGCGTCAAGACGCCGCCGCAGCATGGACTGATTTTTGTCTTATAAAGAGGTGCACCCGAATCGCCGTCTAACGACCCCTTCACCACTTTTTTTTTGCTCAGAAACTGCCTCTCTTTGAACGGGAGATCGCTCTATGTCGTCTGGAGGTCCTGCTGCGGGACATGTACCTGACGCCGAAAATGTTAGCGCTCCCAATACAGCATCAGCCTCGAAATTTTCCCGAGGGCCTCAAGATTTAGCCCAGAATGGGGCGTCGAAGCTAGAGTTTCTCAAAATGACGCTCAAGTACCATAGAATCACGGTTATTATCGACACGATGAACTTAGCCATGCGACAGGAGGTGCGGGTCTCTCGGGTTTTATTTTATATGTAGCCATTGACTACCTTTATTAGGCATTTGACAGTCTAAAGTTCCTGGCGTGGGCGTGCTCTGGATTACCCGAAGCTGAGATGCATATCTGGCGTGGAAGTGACGTGCATAATATCTGGCTTATGGAGTTGCCTATTTTCAGGATAGAGTCCAGTGTAGGGGGTGATCCGTACCCATCCCAGTTGCAGGCAATCAACCCCAGGTCAATTTACCTTAAAATGCAACTCCCGGAGAGTAGCAATATCTCTATTGCAAACCCAGATGACAAGTTAAGTCAAATTGACGAGATATTCGAAACCGAACTGCGGAAAGAAGTGATAAGCAACGCACGATCGTCCTACGTGGACCTGGGCTTGGTTATGCGGTCAAATTCCGTTCAACCCCAGTCCGACGTGGCTCGAAAGTTCGTGCAACTGGTCAATGAATATTCTAACTGTGGTCTGCAAGCACCGTGTATGAGACCCCCAATCTTTTTCCTCTTTGTTGACAACCAAATGCTCTTTGGTAGGGTCTTGCTCTTGGGATATAAGAAGTTCATGTTAACTTGAACTTCATACAGATTGGAACCTAATAAATACGCTCATGCAACAAGCGAATTATCTTGACGCAACGGAGGCTTGGCGTCGAGGAGCGGATTGGAAAATATTCAAGCAACGGAGGAAGATCTATCTGATTGGAGTTAGCGACAGTACACCCGCTTGGAGCGGATCCTTACCGGTGAGGGTGGTCCGGCATTGCAACATGAGCCAAAGAGTATAACCTAACCTTGGTTTATAGGACCTTCAAGGCCCGGTGACTCTCCTGCCTAAGCTGCAGGACAAAGTCACGGACTTGTTCGATATTGTGGTGCACACTTATTGGGAACTTGGATAGATGTCAATCATTGTGGGATATTTCGCACTCTCCGACCAGATCCACCTTTCCTGTTTGATGTGAATTGCTGTACTGTACTTAGATAGTCATTTTTCGAGCAGCAATTTTAGCAGACCCACCTCCACTTCCACTCGAGTGTGAGCTGTGAATCTGATACGGATAAACCAGTGACATTATCAACTAAAGGAACCACGTAACCCAATCGAACTCGCTAGACGAACATATTTTGTTACATCATGACCGAGCTCTAAGTACCACATCCGCATGCTCGAACTGGATCTCTCGCTAAACTGACGAATATAAAGAAACTTCGCTCCTGTTATTCGAGGCTCTCAGGTGGTTCCTATTGACAGATGTTCAGGGACACCGCGATGTGTGGCGGATTGGTCACCCACCAGGGAGCAGACGAGGTACTGGAGTTACCAGTTTGAGAACGTCAGTGAGACGGACATCGTGGCCAAGAATCAAACCTGTTAGCGAAGAGCGCGGAGCTGCGAAGTCGAGGCAAGAGTATAACTCTATGATCCATATTGCTGTGGGGTATAGGTGGAGAAGAAGAGAGCTCGAGGGCAGACATTGCGGAAGTAATACGAGGATGTCATTCCAAAACGATTAAGGTAATTTCACGACCGTAAGTATGGTAATCCTTGCACTTCGTCAGTGCATTGATATTGCGAGGGAATGAGTATATAAGTAACACTTGCCTCGCATTGAAACCGTCAGAGTCCACTTCAGACCCTACACTCGACTTTCAGCCCTTCTTAGCACTATGCGCTTCGCCGTCGTTTTGACCTCTCTCCTCACCGTGGCGATGGCATTGCCGTCTACCAAAGACATCACGCCAGCAGTGGTGAGTACCTAGGGCACTGATTTCTGGTTGGACCGTCAAACTGATCTGATAATAAATGACGCCCAGGAGTTCACGCTCACCGAATC
>ML208353.1:41527-59629 GCA_004369065.1 Pluteus cervinus
CGCCGGTGAGACAAGCAGACGACAACAGTCCGTCACGTGATGTCGCCAGGCTGGCGCCTTGGCTCCACGGCGCCTCAGACACTCGTGATACATACCAACAGTTATTATCAGTCTCATGGGCTAGTATTCATGCACTCAGGCATCAGGGCCCTCCACCTCGACCTGGACCATTGGAGTCCGGCAGAAGCATTTTTCCGGACGATCGCCGATAAGGTCCCAAATCTGACGAAACTACACATCCGTCTGAACTCCAGCATTTCTCGGGCGGGACACGCCCATTCCATATATTACCACGAAGGGCCACTGTATCATCTTCTCAATTCCCTCCAGGATCTCCAGGAATTGTCACTTCCGCGGTTTTGGTTCACCACATCAATTGCATCGGTGTTGATGGGGCATCCCAACTTGAAGAGAATTTTGATGCCCACGAAGCGGCCAGTGCAAAGCGGAATTCCTGAAGTCTCTGGTCACCCTCTTGAAACGCTTGGGTTTGATTTTATGCACCCCGGCCCTCTCCGTCCTTTCATTCCTCTGAGAGAGTTACATCTCTCTGTACCTTATCACATCTTTCGCCGATTCCTCATCCAATGGGTTAGTGCCGCCTCTGGTACGGGATTGACCAAACTATCCCTCTTATCCCAAGTGGCCGAATCACCAGACAATCTACGTTTGCTTTGCAGTATCCTTGAACTTCTTTGTCCTCGCATTGTTTCGCTCCATATCTCCTCGACTCGCTCAACCTTCCTTATGCCTGAGTTTTCTCCTTGTCTCTATGCCAAGGGAGGGACGCACGACAGGGTTTGGGATCTAGAGCAACTCCTTCCATATCGCATTACCCTCTCAGATATCATATCCCTTTCCTCCCTCAAGGAGCTCGAGGATCTTGAGTTACACCATCACCTCCCTGCCGCCTTCTCCTCCGAAGACGTGGAGGAAATCGCGAAGGCTTTCGCTCATCTTTCCTCCTTAACTCTCTTTCCTGATCCATGTCTCCGTTCCCTCCCGACTTCAACTGAGGAGAACGAAGTCTTTGACGATATGGTAGCTGGGCCAGATGACTTCGGGAGATTGCGGCTATTGGACCTGGAATCGACTTTACGAGCCTTCGCGTTGCACTGCCCCAAACTACGGGTCCTACATGTCTTTATTTCGGCCTACAGCCCTGACGATGCCACGTTCCAACTCGAAGAAGTGGATAGCGAGACCAGTTCATCTATATCCGATTGGTCAGACCCTCCCGTTTTTCAAAGCTTAGAGAAACTAGGGTTTGGCCAATCCCCTTGTGTAGGCAACTCAACCTGCCTTGCATGGATTCTAACGGAATATGTTCCACTGGAGGTGAACATTGACCTGGACCTTTGGACAATATGGAATAGTCAGACTGTCTACGAGAATCGATTAGAAGTCGGTGGTGTTATTCCCGGAAGAGTCATTGGAGAATATCACAATATCCCAAAGCGCCTGGAAGATTGCAAGCTACCTACAACAACAGCTAGTCAGAACCAGAACCAATCTATAGGCTGGGACCCAAAGGCGCCCGAACCATGGGAGTTGGATCAGGATGGTCACCTCGTACCGGACGAGATTGCGGTTGTGGTGAATGAAAACGGGGGCCCATTGAGACTTGATATCAAATCTCTAATAAGAGAATACACCGACAATGGGACTAGGATACCCGGTGTGGCGCACAGGGGTACAGTCCGTCTTCAGACAACCAATGCGTTGGATAAGAGGTTGGATAGATGGAGGTCAGTGGCGGAGGACTTGCTAATTGTGGGGAGGATGAAGAAACAGGAATCAGAGAGGGCGAAGAGGTTGACGTGGATGAAGTAAGTTTTGTTGCTCATACTACTTGGCGTAGATGGGGGATCACGTTTTACTATTTCTCTACGAGTAGACGAACACTTCTCTACCGCGCCTTTGCTTGGTTTAATCCCTCACGTTTTCGCACCCGAGATGTATTAGCTCAAGCATTCAAATCAAATGAGTAACTTGCGAGTATGAGAATATGAGAGGACTAGGTGCTTGACAAGTCGGAGTAGGTTGAAGACATTGAATCACACCGCCACTGATAGCTGTAGGTGATTGCTTTGCGTTGTGACCGAGGTTAACTTCGTCAGCGAAGGCAAGATTCCTTGTGTTCGTGGTAGTTTGGCAACGCCACTAGAACCAAACTCGGGATGCTCCGAAGGCTTCGTGTGCCTTATTGTAGAGCGCTCTCAGCGTTGCGACGGTCGTCTCATCGAACGGAAATCTCTCTGGTGCCCTCCGCAGCTTCTCCGTTCCACTTCTCGACGAACAATACTATCAGGCTATAAGCTTCCCGTTCGAACGTTGGCCACTTTCAACAAAGTGCAGCTGCGGAGGCGAGTGAGCTGGCCTTCTTTTCTTTGCTGTTACTCGCTCCGTTCTACGACTCATATTTGCTGTAAACTAGGAGAACAAAGTGGCGTTGTTGTTAATTATGCCAGTACCCCCGCCACATACAGCTAACATACAGCCCAGCGTCAAGACGCCGCCGCAGCATGGACTGATTTTTGTCTTATAAAGAGGTGTACCCGAATCGCCGTCTAACGACCCCTTCACCACTTTCTTTTTGCTCAGAAACTGCCTCTCTTTGAACGGGAGATCGCTCTATGTCGTCTGGAGGTCCTGCTGCGGGACATGTACCTGACGCCGAAAACGTTGGCGCTCCGGCTGAACCAGCTCTCGACTTTTCCCGAGAACTTCAAGGTTTAAAAGCCGAGAAATGGGCGTTGAAGGGAAAATACGCGCTGATGACTTTCAAATACCATGAAATCAAGGTTATCATTGATGATACGATGGCGTTCCCCTTGCAAATCGAAGTATATCTCCTCGGCTATTAATCGTTTTTCATAGGCGCTTGACGGAGTAACGCGGTTGGCGCGATGGCTCTTGAGAGTACCTGAAGCTGAACTGCACATCTGGCGTGGAAGTGATGCTGACTGGCCGCAGTTTGAGGGGATTGATGTCAAGCTAATCTACCAATCTGACCGCAGGGGAAAGACAAAAGACAAAGATCTCGAAAAGGAACTTCAGGAAAAGGTCTTTCCAATGCCGCAAGCGCACGAGGGAGACCGGCTCGTAGCCCAGAATCCAACAATGCCTCTTAATACGACTCTGGGACAACGCAAGTTGGCACAACTTCTCGGAAAATACAATAGTTTACCGAAGCCCCAAATCTTTTTCCTGTTTGTTGACAACAGCATGCTCATGGGTAGGTTCACGTCGAAATACATGTAAATCTTACAGCTTCGTATCAGATGCCTTCTTCATCGAAACAATTGAACAGCAAGTGAGATATCTCCCCGGAAATACCCAAGGAAGACCCGACTTGCCACGAAGTAGGGTCTTTGTAATTGGAGTTGGAACATGCATGCGTGGATTATTTCTGGTGAGATTAATCTGATTACTTAGGCAGGAGAAGTATAACTTAGCATGATGACAAGGATATTCCCGGACCGGTGCCAGTGACTTTCTTTGGCCAGCCACCTCATGTACCGAGCTTAGTATCTTTTTTGGGAAACATCTATTGGAACGTTGAATAGACATCATCATGATAGGGTATTGTTGGAAGAAATCTCGCACCCTCTGACCACTCTTGTTGGGTGTGAAGTACTGTCTGTGGGTTGTTTCGAACAGCTATCCTCTCACTCGAAGCGTCACACGATCGCGAATTCGAGCAGCGCATTATTAGATTGATGTTCCTAGTAGCCACAAAGACGTGCTGTATGTAGATAAATGAACATCACTCTAACGAATATTTATTGTGATCGGCTCGAAGTCCTCCGCCGAAATGGCATAGTAGGCATCTGCCGATGAAAAAGATTCCCTCCCGCCATTCCAAGCTATCAAGTAACCCCAGTTGGCAGATGTTCAGGTACACCGCGATGTATGGTGGATTGGTCACCCAGCAGGAAGAGGAAGTAGACGAGGAACTGGAGTTACCAGGTTGAGAACGTCATTGAGACGAACATCATGGCCAAGAACCATGTCTGCTAGCGAAGACCACGGAGCTGTGAAGTCGAGGCAAGAGTATAACTCTATGATGTACATCGTTGAGGGGTATAAGCGGAGAAGAAGAGAGCCTGAGGGCAGACGTTGCGGAAGTAATACGAGGATGCCATTGCAAAGCGATAAAGGTAATTTCACGACCGTAAGTATGGTAATCCCTGCACTTCGTCAGTGCATTGATATTGCGAGGGAATGAGTATATAAGTAACACTTGCCTCGCATTGAAACCGTCAGAGTCCACTTCAGACCCTACACTCGACTTTCAGCCCTTCTTAGCACTATGCGCTTCGCCGTCGTTTTGACCTCTCTCCTCACCGTGGCGATGGCATTGCCGTCTACCAAAGACATCACGCCAGTAGTGGTGAGTCCCTAGGGCGCTGATTTCTGGTTGGACAGTCGAGCTGACCTGATAATAAATGACGCCCAGGAGTTCACGCTCACCGAATCAAAGGGTGAAATTCCGCTCAACACCGACTCTTCTATCGAGTCCCGACAAGTCCCCAGGCAGAACCCCACTATCTCATTCTTCCCTGGACCAGATTGCGCTTCGGGTGGAATGCGCCTTTCAATTGTAGATCGTCAATATGGGGTGTGCTTAGCGCCAATGCCGCCCCAATATAGGTCGTTTATCGTGGATAATCCCTCGGCCATTTGGTTGCCGTATATGATCTATGTGGGGAGTTGTGCGTCGCTGATTGAGGTTCCGAGAACGAATACGTGTTATAACCTTAACGGTGCGCCTGGGACTGGATGGGAGAAGAACGCTACCGGTGGTGGAACTTGGAAAGAGACGTCGGAGAGAGGGATTTGACGTAGATCCAGATTTTGAACCTGTATTACATGACTTGTACCCACCGCGGGGCCTTGTGATGCGATAAATGTAGCTGCTTTCTTGTGAAGACAGACAGTATTCAGGTTAGGCTGGAACGGGCACGTCGTCGAGGTGATGGTGTCATTTTGTGTGACGTGACCAACATCTCAACAAATCACGCCGCTCTTGTCTTTCCCCATGGTCAACCCCGTTGACATTTCCGTTATTGTGGGTTCAGGCCAACTTATGATAGTCAATGCGCGCCAGGTCGACCATGGTTGGGGCTTCCCTTTCTCTGGAGCTGTTCAATTGTTTCCGCTCCCATATCCCTTATTCAGTATCCAAGGCGACGACTGGCCGTGGTCGTACATCCCTCCCTTTGAGCCATGGAAAATGACCACCCTAGGTCAAAGCAATGTATGACGCATTGTGAGCTAACTTTGTGTGGTCCTTCAGAGGTCCTATCTATGCCACCGCCCATGGTTCTTGGATATAAAAAGTCGTCTTCAGATCTAATCCCCACCACACATCGATATCGCACGAGGACCGACATCCAACATTACTATGCTAGTACCAACGCTACTCCAAACTCATCTCCTCTCAGACCTCGTTTCCTGTCATCCAGGATACGAGATATATCTCGTCCTGGATAACTCTGATCTTGTGAGAGAGGATATCACCTGGGAACGGGTTCGTCTGCCTCTTTACTCTTTTTTGTCTACGACTTTGAATCAACCTGATCTCTATCAAAACAGGTTCAATTGTTGATTGTGGAAACAGTCCACATTGCGGAACGAGCGAATGCGAGGATCAAGAAACTCCTTACCGTCAGCTATACGTCGTTACACGTCTCCGTTTTTGACAAAATCGAAACCATTATGGCTCGTGGCCCACCTGAAGAAAAGAGGAATAAGTATCGAGATTATGAAGCATGGAGGGGTTCAGTTTATTCACGAATGGTGGAAGTTGATACGAAGCAGAAACCGGTAAGTCTCTGTTGCTTGAAGAATTGCTCGTCTTTTCTGACTTTTTATTCGCTTACTTGAAGGCGATTCGAACTGCACGACAATTTCTAGACGAGATCGGACTTGATACTGGTCGATCCTTATCTGGCACTACCAAAAGGATCCTTCAAGACTGGAACGCTGCGTATAACCCGCCTCCCTCTAATTTCATCATATTCACAAGCAGTATGACCTCAACCTTCTCCTCTATCGCCTTAGTCGACTGACCTTCCCTTTTCAGTGCGAAACTATACCCATGCACTGGCGGATATGTCCCGAAAGGAAGATATCACCGCAAGCGCAAACGTACAATTGCTTCATAATGCTCATCGCAACCTGATGATTCAGTTGGTTGTTGTGTTGAATGACGAGAGCGAACTTGCGACATTCCAAACGCAACTGAACCAGACCCCACCGGAATCTAGGGTACGTTTTTTTGATGGAATATCTGGAGTGCGCCGATAACTGACCGACATGTAGTTCATCCGAAGTATTTATCCCTGTGTCATTCGGCCTGCGACTTTCGCTGTAGTGCCGTTCTTTTAAATGGAGAAAGTGGGACAAGGTCATGGAAAGATCTATTATGATGCGAAGCGGGTGGGTTGAGGAAGAATCGACGACGAACTGCGACTTGGTCACACGCTGTGAATATTGTGTAGCTACAGTCTGACTCTCGAATACATCGCTTAAACTCCTAATCACCTCCACTACAGTCTGAAATTCTGCCCAGTCGCCTCGACTTTCAGGATCTGGCTACGAGATTTGAAGTGTTTTAAGCAATGGGTGTCCATATTGCTGTCGACTGATCAGAGCCTGATGGAGGGTTTCCATTATTGCGAACCGATCCCATTTAATGCTTTTTCAAAGATAAGTTACTTACGGTCGGGATATGTGCGGTAGAAACGAAGTGCCAAAGGAGTGCAGGTCAGTCAAACAATTCGGGAATTCCCGATTGGTCACCCAAATTTTCGACGCGTTGCATTTTCCCCTGTTTCCACCACCCACTCCCACTTCGACGCGATTCTTCTTCTTCTTCCCTCAGCCTTGCCATTTCCACCAGCAACTTAACTATATCATGTCCTCGACGGCTCAAGCATCCATCAAAAATCAAATTTCTCCTCTTTTCCAATGGCTCCTCAACCGACCTCCCATAGTTCGCGGGAAACGAACCTGGATCATTATTTCTGCAGATCCTGATCTTGTGGTACGTTCATTACTCCTCGAAGGCTCTGTCGGCCATCACATACGGTCCCCTTCACAAAAGGCGGCGGCAAACACTGTGTTATTCGTTACGCGTTATATATAGGCCCCAAGCCTCACACACGAATTGTGTAAAGTCAAGTTTTCCTTTGGGTTACACGAGATGAAGAGATTTGAAATGAATTGCAGGCTTCCCACTAGGTGCGTCTCAATAGCGTTTAGGCGTTACTGTAGGAGGTACTGGAGCTGACTATATGCGTGTACTATGCGCAGGATGATCCCCGCTCAAGGGCGCCATCGACCTTCCTTCAAACGATATGACTATCCCAAAGGTACGTCATCCCCCTCGTCTCTCCTCCTTTCCATCCTCACCACGATGTTGACCTTAATTCGCCCAATTTAGACACGCCCTGGTACGCGTTTACCTCCCCACTCCCGCCTGGCATCCAGAAAAGCGATCTCCGCCACCTCTGGCATGACATGATCGATAAATTCTGCAAAAACAATTGGAGATCAGAAGAGCAGACCGAGAAGGCGGTGGAGGAGTTGGGAAAGACGTTTGACGGTGGACTGTTGATTGAATCCCCTGGGGGTGCGATTCCGTTTGAGGATATGGAAGCTGCGCTTGTACGTATACGATCTCTCGACTCATACTGTCTCCTCTTTCTGACTGTAACATCAGCCAAAGTCTTCCGGGGAGCGCTACTACGACATCAAGCTTGGTGATGGACCTAAGCCACCTCACGCTTCAGACCATTCCTGGTTGGGCGGGTATGTACCTTTTTACTACAGCCAAGGCTCGCATTAACGGGGCTTACGTCTTTAGGTACGGAATAAACACTACAGGGCGAGCTGGAAAGACGATGGAGGACCTAACTCTCTCGCAACTGGCAAAGAATGATGGGGAGGACTCCAAAGACCGTAAGTTTTATTCTCTCGGATTCAAATTATTATTTTGCTCATGACGTCGAGATAGCTACGGGTTGGTATCGAATTTACGAAAATCCCAGTCGGCATCCAGGAGATCCAACACTCCAGGAAACTATGCAAATGTTTATGAAGCTCTGGGAGTCTGCTGACCTGTGCGATGAGGTTCATTGTATGAAGGTTAGCGAAGAGATTAAGGAACTCTTCCAACATCATGAGATCATTCGTCTCTCGAAGTCTGCATTTCACGCCAAACTGAAAGAAGACGAGGAGTGACAAGCTTGATATTCCAGAGTGAGACGACGTGTTGTAATCCAGTTTCAAGTTTACTGTAATCGGTACTTGGCAGTTATAAGTAATTAGCATGTACAGTATTAGAGAGTTTGTAATTTGTCGGCGTCACGCCAGGACCATCTTGCGATTTCGAACTACGAGTCGATAAATTATAAGGGCGCAACGGTATCCCACTTCTCAACGTCAGACCCAAATTGTTAGATGCAAATTACGCCTAATCAAAGAAACCCACGTAACTTCGGTGGGTTTCCAACCGAAGATTGGTTCCTGTTAGGTCAAAATTTGTACCTAAGCACCCGGGGTGTGTTAAGATTGGGGTTTTGCGCATGCGTACTCGTTGCGCTGACGTCACTCTGTCACCCCCTTTTCCAGTGTTCGCCTCCAATCTCACCCACCGACTCTCATCGCAATGTCCCTTCTACCTCCTATGTCTAATTCTTCATCTCTTCTTCGCTGGCTCCTTGATCGCCCTGTACGGATGAGAAATCAAAGGATGACCCTCATCCTGTGTCTAGATCCATGGCTCGCTTGTGTACGTGCATGGATTCCTTCAACCTACATTTCCCCCTTCCCTTTCGCGTTTAACAACCGGTTTTGACTTTGAATAACCCATGTGTATAAACTAGGAGGAGCACATATATGAAGACACAAAACTCAGGATCTCGTGCGGGCGTAATGTTCCCCAGAAGCTTGAACGTCACAATCCACATCCTACGTGGTATGTCCATCTACCTACCTCAAGTCAAATTGATTAGCCTCACCAACACGTGCGGTTGTTTATTGCGTGTAGTATCTTTAGTTCGAGGGGACGAAATCGGCCTCTCTTCAGGCCAATCCAGACTGATCATCCCGAATGTGCGTTAACAGTTGTTTTTTCTCGTGATAACTAACACGCTTCTTCGTATTTCCCTTTCTCCCTGTCCACCTACTTACATATACATTCTTTATCGCCTTCAGGTTCAGATTTGTTCGGCATGGTCAACCCCCTCCCACCTCCCTTCAAACCAACCGATGCTTTCCCCATGTTCAAAGATTTTGTGAACTGTTTTCACCAAGCGGATTGGAGAACAGAGGAAGGAACGAAGAGGGGATTTGAGAAAATGGAGGAAGCAATGGAGGGGTTGTTGAGGCAGTACCATGTGGAACTCGTGGTGAGGCCACCCCCGACTAGTATACCCGCTGAACCACCTCTAGATGAAGATGTGAGTACCCATATTTCTTGGGCTGTGGGAGCCAGAGTTTGTGTTGTGGCTTGTGCGTCGTCGAGTATATAGAGACCATCTACGCACTATCCTCATCAATTTCGTCCCGCCTTTCTCTTCTCATTCGTCTCCTGCTCTTCTTAATCACATTTTGGCTGACGCATGCACCTTTAGGTACCCCCTGCATCCTGGTCGAGTTAGCGGGACCTCCGATTCAATTTATTCTTGATTACTTGCATATTCATCTTGGACTATATTTCATCTTCACGGTATCACATTCGTCACCACCTGATCTCGACTTCCTCTGCGACCTGTGCCATTATCATCGTATAATTCAATTATTTAAACGGTATTGTATACATCTCGACCGACTCTGAGTAGCTTGACAGAGAGCGGAGCCCTCTTTGGAACGCGACTATCATCGGTGGGTGGCTGTCACGCATTAAAATACAACTTGAAGTGCTTTGCGGGATCGTCCAGTACGACCATGTTATATCTCGCGGGCTCAAGAATCCCTCTTCGTCTGGAAGGACCAATACCAATCAGATTTCGGGTCCGGGAACGAGGCTCACGATGAGAAGAACTTGTTGGGTACGCTTCCTCAAAAATAAGTTGCTTATCAGAAGTGTTAGAGTACGTCAAGCTTAAGCAAGTACGAACCGCGCTCTGTACTCGGGAATTTCCGATCGGTCACCCAAATGTTCGAGGTGTTACTTGTTTCCACCACCCACTCCCGCCTCGACGCGATTATTCTTCTCTCTATCTCGCCATTTCCACCAGGTACTTAGCTACATCATGTCATCGACGGCTCAAGCATCCATCAAGAAACAAATTTCTCCTCTTTTCCAATGGCTCCTCAACCGACCTCCTATAGTTCGCGAGAAACGAACTTATATCATTATTTGTACAGATCCAGATACCACGGTACGTCTTTTACTCTCTGAATGCTCCGTATACCGTCATATATTCCACCTCACCAAAAGCGGCTAACGTTTTAGTTTTCCTTTCCGCGTAGCCCCCACCGCTTCTGCATCAATTTTGTAAAGTCAAGTTTTGCTTCGGGTTACACGAAGTGAAGAGATTTGAAAAGAATTGCCCGATGCCTGCAAGGTGTGTGTCGATAGCGTTTACGCGTTGTTGTCAGAATTACTGAGGCTGACTACATACAGGGTGATTCCCACTCCTGGGCGTCATCGACCTTCATTCAAACGATTTGACTATCCAAAGGGTATGTCATCCCCCTCACATCCCCTCCTATCAATCTTCACCACGATGTTTACCCCTCATCATTGAATCTAGAGACGTCCTGGTACGCATTCACCGACCCACTCCCGCCTGGAGTCCATATAAGCGATCTCCACAATCATTGGCACGCCATGATCCGCAAGTTCTGCAAAACCAATTGGAGATCGGAAGAGGAAACGAAGAAAGCGGTCGATGAGTTAGGAAAGCGCTTTGGTGGTGGGTTATTGGTCGAATCGTCTAGGGATGCGTTTCCGTTCAAAAATGAAGTTGCGCGTGTATGTATACCTTCCTTAAACCATTACTATATCCGCCTGCTGACCGTCATATTTAGCCAGAGGCCCCAGAACAGCGATTCTACGACATCCAGCTCGGCACTGTACCAACATCCCATCCTTTAGGCTATTCTGCGGTGGGGTGTGTACCTTGTTATTACAGTATGGGCATAAGTTCAAAGCGGCTAACATCTTTAGGTCCGGTGCTTATACCACACCACGCCCAGGAAAGACGATGGAGGAATTAATCTTCTGGGAACTGTCTAAGCGCGATGGAAACGACGACGAGGGCCGTAAGTTCTATTCTCTCGAATTTAGATTATCATGTTTCTCATTACATCGAGATAGCTACGGGGTGGTATCGAATTTACGAAGATCCGAACCTGCGTCCAGGTGACGCAACGGTCCGGGAATGCGTGCAAATGTTCATGAAGCTTTGGGATTCTACCGACCTGAGAGATGAGACTCAACGTATTGCGGTTAGTGAAGAGATTAAGGAACTCTTTCGAAACCATGTGGTCATTCGCCTCCCCCCGAAGTCTGTACATGACGTCGAGGGAGAAGACAAAGAGGCTTGACATTTCGTAGTAAGACAATGTACATACTAGTGACAGTCGACATTAAGTTCGTCTTTGAAGGCGTTAATAGAGAATTTGCAAGGCGCTTTCCCATATTTTAGGAAGTCCTTGGTGTGCCGAGACATGTTGAGTGCACAAAGGTTCAAGCTTTCAAGACAGGGGACATAAAACCTTTGACTTTTTCCCCAACTCGACCACGAAGACTGCCATCAACCATTCCCGTTAACGTTCTTCATAGTCCCAAACCCTCTATGGCCGTTCGCACATCTACTACCCCTCTTTTTCAATGGCTTCTCAACCGACCACCTATCATCCGTCAAAAACGAACCTATATCTTTATCTCTGAGGATCCCCACCGTATCGTACGTACTCTTTCGTCTCGAGCACAGAACGTCTTGGCTTACCGTTGCACCTGCACCTACCCACGATGACCGACGACCTTAAACATACTTACAACTTGGAGGAACTTAGAACCCAAAAGCAATGCTCGAACATTGTAAAGTGCAGTTCCGCTATGGATTGTACGAGTTGAAAATGAAGAGGCTAGCATCTCCCGCTTCTACTTTGTAAGTTGAACGTTGAGGCCTTCGACACCAAGGTTTCATACTGTGTTTTGTTCTGGATCCCATGTACTCTACTCAACCTCTTTTCGCCTCCTTTCCGCTCATCGATAACGATATTGACTACCCTTATATTTCACAGATATGCTAATACTCGAGGAAGACACAGATTCTCGTTCAAACAAATTGATTATCCACGATGTATGTTGTCAGTCTCCCACCAAAGTTCCCCTCACATTTTCTCTCTCTCTCACCACATCACCCTCTTGCTCAAAATAATCCAGACACACCTTGGTTCGCAATAAATCCTTCTCCCCCTCCCGAAAAACTTCAATCCACAAACCCCGACGATTTATACAAATTATGGATGTCCATAATAAATACATTCCGAAAACAGAATTGGAGAACCGAAGAGGGTACGAAGAAAGGTGTAGAGGAGATGGAGAGGAAGTTTGGAGGTGATTTGTTGGTCGAGTCGCCTGGGGACCTTGATTCATTCATGTAGGCACGTACGCCTGCAGTGTATTTGAGGAACAATGAGGAGAGGCCCGTGCTTTAGAACTGTCGATATCTATGTACTGTTCGGCTCAGTTATAATATATAATATTCGGGACGCAATGCGTCACCCACGATGAAGGTCAAAACGACTGACATGCCCTTAATACGACAGCACAAGTGGAAAGGTTGACGCTCTAGACGCCAAAAGCTATAATTTTTCCCCGAATAAGAAAGAACACAATCATCACCCTAAGAAAACCATCTAAATTTAGAGACTACATGGTGGACAAAGAAATCCCCAACATTTTTCGACGTGGGCTGAGATCCTGCGATATACCATTGCAGCTGGAGCCATGACTCAGGCTCTACTCGATCCAAACGACCCGACATCCCCACAGATTCCATCCATACTGGAAGGAATCCAGCAGAATCCCAACCAACAATCCAAAGCGTCTTATCTCTCGCCAAGAGGATGGACGTAAGGTTTAGGTTCCTATGGGTGAAGACGAGGGACCATTCAGGCGAGATCAGTGGAGGGAATGAAGAGATCATGGCCAAATCGAACTTAACCGTTGCGCTCCAGGGCTTGCGAGAAATCACCCCGCACTTGTAGGTGAATGGCCCAAATTTTGGGTCTTCGAAGAGAGGAGCACCATGGGCGACCCCGGAAATAGGACAGCCGGTGCTATCAGACTGTAGTCGACGGAACTGTCGAACATAAAGTCGAAGCGTGGAGGCAATGCGAAATCTCATAAAGTCATCGAGAGATTCCCAACAGTCCTCAAGAAGTCTTCCCTCAATGAAATCCGTCACTAGCCATCGACGAATGTGAGGATAACGAGGCTGGGGAACAGGAACAGTCGTGTTCCGCCGGACGAAGTGAGAGTACTCCGCTTCCCGGGCAGTGGTACGCTTGGCGAAAAGCCCAACATCAGGGATTCTGAGCTGAGTGATATTCCCTGACCCGAAAAATGTTGCCCACCCCGGAGTCGTTTGTGAGTTCACTAGAGAATTAATATCGCTCTCTGACAGATCACGAGGATCTGGGGTCTAGCGCGACGAATGAGTACATAACGATGAGGCAGTGGCTAACTTTCTTACATCTTTGTTGACACCGATTGGAGTGGAGAGTGAAAAGACGTATGCCAGCACGTCGAGAGCTAACTCCCGAAGTTGGATTTTAACGTTGTGAGGAGATGGAATTGGTAGTATCTTCATCCACTTCGGATAAGGATGAATAAGGTTTGCTGTGGCACTATCAGATACGACTGATCAGGAGATAGGAATCAGCATAAATACCTACAGATACACCCGCAGAGGTGGTCGATTCCTTTTCCCGTTTTGAGGGAAACAGTTACATATGGGAAGGTTCTTTCGACATCGGAGAAACCGTATTCGACAACTGCCAGATCAGAGGGGAGTCCCGGGAGTTTATCCAAACTGGATCCAACGACGCACGCAAGTGGTAAGAAACCTGATTTTCTGAAGTTTGTAATGAGGGTGGGTAGTTCTTGTCGAAGTGCTGGGCGCCACTGAACGAGATCAAAGAGAAAGAGAACCACGTCAAACCGGAAGAGACTTGATGATGATGTGACGATTTCCGCCTGAATATGAAGCTTTAACAGGTGTTTTGCCAGCTCACGACTTAAACTTGGTGGTGATGCCCCGAGTGCTAACGGAGGGTTCAGTATAACTCTTTGGTTGACAGAAAGCTTACCGAATACTGCAACACGAACGTTGGTACAAGCAATACCCGGCGGCCACATTTCATATCAAGTTTGTGCTGAAAGCGTGAAGTGTCGATATCCCCGTTTGAAATTTTTTCGCCCAGTCTGGTCCTGAGCCAATCATATTCGCACAACGTCATGTGACCCAGTCCGAGAAAGTCGGAATCGGGATTTTCTCGAGCTCGATTACTGGTTATCGTCGGACTTGCACTGTTCAATATCCGGATTTTTGGTTCGATAAAGGTCTAGAATTGTGAATATTTCTATCGAGTCTCTAATAGGTAGAAGTACATAGATATACACGATCATGTAAAATCCAGATGAGTGGAGAGACGCGGCAAAGAGAGAGAAGAGAGGGTCAGGATAGGATATCGATAGATAGTAATCAGAATGAAAGTGAGTATGTAGTACAAGGGCATAGTCCGATATTGTTACACTTGATTGATGGTATTCTGCTTGGCATCGTCATCGTCCTTTCAACGACGAATGCAAAGGTCCATCATCTGTTGCTCGAGCTGAGCTCCACCAGGACGAGAGAAATAAACGTTCGCATGAACATCCTGACCGACCTTGGGGTCAACACCGAAGATATTATAAAAGACACTATCATCGTGTCTTCGAGGCCCCAAAATGACGGCGTTTGGACCTTGCAAGCCCGAAATGCTAAACTGGGTGTCGTATACCAAGCCAGGAACTTGCACGTCCATCCCCGTCTTGCGAAGCTCCTTGATTTCAGTGATTGCGGTGATATCCATCCTTCTATTATCCCAATAGATGGCGCTCCTTAGCCTAGCCAAGTTGGAATACGACCTGGAACGACTCTTCAAGAACCCAACGATATTGTAATCCGGGGCCGTGGTTCTATGAGGAGTGTCGAATTCAAATTCGACGAGACCGGGAAGGATGATGCCCTGGTGCGAAGGCATCAACTTTGACAACAGGTTCTCCGTATTAACGGGACAATTGTTGAGATGAAGGACTGAGATCTTGGGCTGATTCATGAAAAATGGGATAAGGCGACTGGTGGAGAGGTGGAGGCACGAAAGGGATAGCTTTCGAAGCTTGAAGAAGGCGTGGCGTTCCATGTCCTCAAGGGCGTCAACGATGCACGGACCGACTTGGATAACCCTTTCGTCTCCAGCAGGTGCAACTGTCAACGATCGAAGGTTGGGAAGGATCAACGTCTTGAGGATAGGTCCGGGACTGATCAATTTCCTCAGATACAAGGTGAGAGATTGGAGATTGGGGATCGTGAATGCATAGGAAGCCATCTTGGAATAATTGGACGAATTGTAATCGATTCCTCGCATGGTAAGAACACACGATGTGAGGCGACTACACTTGGAGAGGACATCCAGCATCTCGACTTGGAAGCCTTTCTGTTCGTCCAACTCGAGGTGGGATAACTGTTGCCATGGAACCAGTGAACTAGCTTTGGGCTCTGAAAGCATTTGGACATAAAACCCGGTATCGATCCGAACCTTGCTCAGGCGAGGGCAAGAATAGAAGCTTTCCCCGCCAGGGAAGAACAATTTCTGGGAAAGGGCTTGGCCAGGAGTCTCGTAAAGAGAGATATCGAGATACTCCAAAGCGGGGAATCCAGCGCGTAAAGGTCGACGAAGGCCGTTGATGTCATGAACCATAGCCACAATCTTCAACTTCTGCACTTGACTCTGAATCGGCTCGAGGAGTTGCCTCCAAAAGTCGTCACGAGCAGGGTTGATTGGAACGGTAGGCGTGTCCATGAAGCAGACCTCCACGTCCAATGGAAAGCCCTTCGCATTGCGAGCCCAAGCTTGAGCACCATGGGCGATAGCTTGCTGGAAACGAGCGTCGTATTTGACGAGGATGTAATTCCACATCCTTGGATTCTTCAAAAGCATTTTGCGCCATTTGCGACAAACCCGTCCCAAGAGCGTTTGACCGACAGTGTAGGGAAGGTTGTAGCAGACCATGTTGAAGATAATTGCGAGGAGTTCGTCAGGGAGACCTGCCAAGCCCTTCTTGGAAGAGCGGGAGGTACGTATGGCGGATTTCATTCCTTTGAACATGATGGTTGACAGTGAGGTGTGGTAGGCTGAGAAAGGGATTGACGGTTGAAAAGGATGATGTGTGGTGGTTTTGTGAGAGACGGTGTGACTGAAGGATTGAAGTTGCAGAAGCTGCGACGATGTAAAAGGTGTGTTGGTGCTTTTCCTCCGTCGAGTCAAGGCCGTACTTATACCCCAGACGTCGTCGCCAAACGGTAGAAGCAATAAGACCAAGTCCGTGGCGCGCAGCGAAGAAGACGACAGTCACCTTGAACACAACGGATAAACACGTGTATCACGACCTTGTCAGATCGCAATAGCGCCCGTCGTTGACTTCGATGAGAACGTCAAGCTTTGTGGGGATACGCAAGGTTGTTAACACGGGGCGGTGTCAGGACAAAGTACCACAACCTCGAGGTCAAGGGAAATGCGTCAAACACATGGTTTGCACACTTTTACGATGGAAACAAGTCCTGGAATTCCCTCAAGGTGAGTCAATATAAGGGATCGCCGGGGTGACAAGACCTGCCAGACGTTATCATCGGGAAAAACTTTTTGATTGACTAACAAGTCACCGACCCTCAAGGAACAAAAACGAAAGGGCGGGTCCATGATTATTGGCGTTGCAGAGGAGTAATTGTGGCGCAGGGGAGTTCGAGTTATTGTTTTGAGGGGGACTCGTTCGTTTAGGTTGGAAGGTGTTGTTATCAGTTGTGACGTAACCAAGGTGAGATCATTCGCGCTTTTCTTTTTGAGGACAACGTTCCCAGAGTACATTGCATTCCCATTCGGGAACTCTTTTGTTTTCGGCGAATCACAAAGACGCCTTGGTCAGTTGGAAGCAAGTTGATGAAATGGAAACGTACAGCCCATCACTACGACAAGCCTCGTTCGCTGGAGCTGCGTTGTCGGTTGCCACCAAGGTACAGCGTCCACGATGAAAGGTATAGAACACGAGGTTGAGGTACGCAACCAAGGAAGGTTATTTCGTGACCCGTCTCCCGAGAATGAGCGAACAGTTTTCAGTGGGGTGCATTGACGTGATGAATGCTAATCAACTCATTCTCAATATCATCTCCGTCATACATCAACGGGTTGACTGTACGAATCGATAGTTGTCAGCGCGACTTAGAGATACGCCCGTCAACAGTAGGGAATTCGGGGGTGGCAGATCTTTAAAACAGCCTTTCAAAAACGAACGCCGTGGGTAGGCTATAAGGGCGTTACCTTCATCCAACGAAAATGAACTTAAAAAAAAGGGAATCTAAATCGAGGTGAGCACCGGAATTGGACTGTGTTATGTAAATCTTCGGATCGTAGCATAGATAAAATAAAGATAGCCATAGCGTAAAGGGAAGATAGAGTTCGAGGTGATGCGTCAACAATGTTGATGGCTGAGCGCTGAACTCGGAATTTTGAAAGCTCGTCGTGTGGTGAGCATGCAACAGAGGATATCAATCACGGCGAGATTCTACCTTTTGAAAAGCAAACAAACCAGGCCCGAAAGCCCTCATATTCCACAAGATAGTGCAATAGAAAATCATAGTATTAGGTAAATAAATAGACATCGTAAGTAAATGCGAGACTAGCCCGACGCCCAGCGTTGATCAGAGCACCTTCCGCAAATCTAAGCTTCGTTAAAACGCGCGCCTATGAGGTCTGGGCTGCGGTGAGGGGTGAGGATGCGTCTTGTGTCCAGAATGTTTGCTATCCGCGCGC
>ML208353.1:60580-83115 GCA_004369065.1 Pluteus cervinus
GAGGGATGAGGATGAGTCTTGTGTCCAGAATGTTGGTGATCCGCGCGAGCGTGAACTCCGCTAAAGATGAAGAAAAAAGGGTTAGTCTCCACGGTTGGCGGTGATGAGTGTCGGAAAGCTCACTCAGTTTCTGATTCAGTCACGAGCGTATCCAATTGAACACCATCAGGAACGGGACCGTCGGTCTTAGCAGGGCAAGAACCTGCTGGAGTGACATCCTCGACGCCGAGGGGGAGGTTACCGGTCTGGTCACCACTGAAACGAGTGAGGTCGGAGCTAGCGAATTGACAGTGGAATAATCCGTTAAGCTCCGGGTTGCGTGGGGCAAGTTGGCAGTAAGGAACTTGGAGCTTGTCGGGCTGGTGGAACGCGCCAAAGGAGAAAAAAGGAGGAGATCAGTCGAGAACAGAGAGGAGATGGAGATGAAGAACGTACCGAGTTCCTTGGCTGTTGAGCGAAGATCTGGGCAAGCCCGATCATGTCTTCATCGTCATCGAGGTCTTTAGCGAGGTCGATCATATCATCCGCGGCGTTCTGCTGATCGCAGATCCCTCCCCCGGCAAGAAGGGTACCAGACGCTTTGACGGAGAGGGTATTGCACCGGTCTGCACCACCAGCAGCCAACTATAAACGAATTCGATCAGATCGGGAAAAGGACGATAGAAGTTTAAGATCTTACGCAGGCTTGTTCCCATTTTGCGGTGGAATCACTAGTGATTTGGCTGAGACGCCTCGACAGAGGAGAAGCATAAGTGATAGCGATGAGAGATGCAGAAAGGAGTGCGCGGAATTGGACCATCGTGGGATCGTTGGATCGTTGGATAGGTGATAAAAGGTGTTAAAGAAACGTCGAAGCGAAGTAAAGGAAAGGAAAAGAGCACCAGGCTCGAAGAAAGAAGTCGTAAAAGGTATGTGGGAGTGAAACCGGTTGAGGAATGAGAGGAGGGGACGATGAGTCTCGTTATATATACCCCCTGGTCTGGCATTGGCCTCGATGGTTTTGGACGAAAGCTGGTGGGCCTCATGGGAGCAGGCGCGATCAGCAGTGTTTCCACTCTGAGGCCATATGAGGATAACCTCGTCAATCGGGAGTTGCGATAGTCGAATCCAAGCGGAACCGAGGGATGATCGATGATTGGGAGTTGATATGCGATACCTTGCACCAGAAAGACCTCAACGCCGTTGGAAGTCATAGCAGCAGTCTGCCTTGACGGACAAGACAGACCACGATGCCGCCGTGATACGGTTGATCATCGACCATCGCCGACAATTCAACATGTGCAGGTTTTGGGAACCGAGCCCGCCTCAGGCTGTTTGTTTGCCCGCCATTCACGTTGGCATGACAAACACCGACACAACAACTCATTCCACGTGACACCTCTCAGCGGGACCGATGACGAATCGACAAGCAAGGCACATCCAGGCGTGGTCTCGTAACAACATCAGTGCGGCGATTTCTGCAAAACACAAGGGCGGAACTACTCAGGTCCTAGGATCGTCACTCGTGGTAAATGAGGAGAGGGACATGTTTAATCCATTCAAACGGTAGGTTCGTGTAACGCCACCAGGTTTCTCATTATTTTCGCAGGTGATTTGAACTGTCGTGTAGGATGAAGCTTGTACTGTATATTCAAGGGCTCCAGGAGGATCTCAGAATCCTCGTGAACATGTAATATATGGCTTTGGACTGTCGGCTGATTGGATGTTCACAGCGGCGAAGTTACCCGCTCCGAGATCGACAGGTTTTCATACGCATGCTCCCTTGGTCTTGGTCCACGTTGATATCATTTCACCATCGCGGTTCCGAGTTGGTCGTTTGGCCCGTGGGTTACGGAAATTTCGGCTGCAGTGACAATGTAAATCGAGTCTTGTGGATCCGTCTCCAATGAGAGATCGTGGAGGGATAATATCTGCGAGGACAGACTCGATCGTGGTGGTATCGCATGGTCCCATATCGACGACGTGATCTCTTCTAAATTTATCGAACAACACTGGAGCCTCAAGGCCTCAAGGACGAGGTGGGATGGGACCATCAGCCGTACATCAGATCGACCTTAATTTTCTCCGGGCCAAGAGTGTGATACCGAAACGAGGTCAGTATCGCATCCCCTTCGAAGACTGACGCGAAACTTTCAATCGGCGTTCTGTCCTAACAAGAGTTCCATACCTCGTCTATGATAAACAGGTTTGTAAACATGCTAAGTCGTGTTCCTATCTAGACGTGTTAAATCAACGTTTCAACCCTCGGAACGATGCAATTAAACATTGAGATTAATACTGAACGGCTTCGCCCTCTATTCATCTGCTCTCTTCGAAACTCTAACAAACTTGACTTGATCCACGACGCCCTCACACAACCTCGTCAGGGAGGTATGCCCGTTTCCCGAAAAACTAAACAATTCAAGTCCTGCAATACTGACTTGCATAAAGACCGTCCGGGTCCTCCGCGAAATAAGTCAACTTGGGCACAATGCGCCCCGGCATTTGGCTTTGTCGTCTTTCTATCCCCCTCCCTGACGACACGGTCATTGAGAAGGATTTCTCGGAGTCATTGACTTTGCGTGGAAATGGAAGATAGTAGTTGATACGGTTGTGAGAGATGATTTGCGTTATGGCTTCCCGAAAGTGTGAGGTTTCGAAATCTTATTGATAAGAGTAATCCTACTCTAATTCCTCCATCTTCCAATTCACTACACATCGACGTGAATATCCATAGAACCAGGCCGAGATCTGTGCAGACCTATCACGGACTGTACAGAGGATCTGTTATCTTGATCGATTCAGTGCAATCCGTAATATTCACATCTAATGCCTTCAGATATGCTTGAGGAGGTAGAGCCAAACGCTTCAAACCAAGACCCATGACCTGCCTCCACATCAACCAGGTGTGTAGAACTTCGAAATGTCGGGCTTCGCCGAGATACTCTTCCTCTTCATCTCCGTAATAGGTCAACGTATTGAGGCGAGGAAGGCCCAGTACACCTCGGCATTGGGATTTGGTTTCATCATCGAGCCCTTCCTTCCTGACCTCCAGGTTATCGTCATGGCCAAGAATATCTTGAATCCGTTGGTTTTGTCGGTGAATAGCATCCGTGAATTCTGTGACAAGATACGTCTCAATATTGAGCTGCTCAATCGTTCCATTTGCATCAAGGCGGTCGGTCAACACAGATATGACATCGCCCCAGTTGTTGAATCCCTCAAGCGTGAGGGTTTTCATAAGAAGAGGCGGTAGGATGTCAAAGACGGGGAGGATACATGAGATGTCGTCGAATGTTCGAAGGTCCAAGGAGATGGGTGTCTGCTTGATACTTCTGTCTGCACCCCGATGGTCCTTATGAAGGCTTCCAATGGCCGGAGTGAGCCATTCCTCCGTCATGGTAATCACCATATACGCCTCTTGCAAGTATACATTGACTGATTCGATTGGCCATGTTTCGTCTGAATGTAGACACGATACCAAAGCTCTTGCTGCATCGAATTGCTCTTGAAGGTTTTCAGCGGACAACTCAACCCTGACCTCATCGAGGTACTTGTGTGGAGGTAATGAGAGTTTATGTAAAAGGCGTGTCGCGGGAGGAACATCCATCTCGTTCATCGAAAGGGATTTAAGCTTTGGGAGTACGAGTCTTTGTTGTCGATCTTCTGACGTGGACGAGGAGTGGTTATGCGAATCAAAGGTGACGTCTGTGGTAGGCAGGAGGACATCAATTAGACTCAACGTCTCCACGTCAGGTCCTATTATCTGCAATTTCTGCACCAAACTCTCGGCAGAGATTTTGGATTCAGGGGACCAAATTGTGAGAGATGTCAATCCTGCCTGGATGGGTAGGGAGTGCCAATTGAATTGGCATGAGCTCAAGGCTAGCTTTTTGAGGGAAGGAAATGATCCCTGAGAAACGTCAACAGGGAATGGTACATTGCGCACGGTCAATTCCACGAGGAGAGGAGCTAGACTGGGAGCAGCCCATAAAGAGCTCCAGGGTGTATCCACTTCTGATCCATCAACATGATCTTCGACTAGAAGTGTCCTGAGGCGATAGAAGTTTTCGCGACAGATGGAAATAACTTCAAGGCAATCACTCAAGACCCTGTCATCTCGGGCTCGGGTGTGAGATTTAGATGGGCGGAGGAGCTCAAAGTCGAGCTGGCGTCCTCGTGTACGAGATAGCGCAATCTCAACCCAGATCGGATTAAGGAAGTCAATACAACTCCATAACGCTGAAGTCTGGTGAGCTAGCTCCCTCCAGCTGTGGCAAACCCAACTGAGCTTTAGGGACACCTTGCCAACTGTAGGTGAGTCCCAGTCCCGGTGCCGAAGTCTAGAGGCGAGAACGAATATGGTCTGAACGAGTTCAGGGTGAAGGCGAGATATAGGACTGAAGGTATTCCGAGTGGTTTTTAGGGTGTTGATGCGTGCCTCAAGTCGGAGGATTTCCTCGTCAATTCTTTGACGAGCTGATGCCGGAGTATCATTGGGAGTGAACGGGTGAGAGATGAAGGACATGTCGGTATCAAGAAGACCAATGAGGGCTATTGAGAGACGAAGGAATGGAAAGAAACGTGTTGAAATGGTTTCTTGCCACGTGTCACCGGTTCACGTCAGGCCCTCGGTATCTTGCGCTCACCCTATTCGTTTTGTCATGGGCAAGTGCTGAAGTTATTGTCTCTCCAAGCTGCGAATTATGACTTGAATCTGACCCCGATTAGAACTCAAAATCATAGGTCCACGCTGCCCACCAACGCTTGCCACGTCATGCTGCTCGGCCTCAATGCCAGTGACATAACCCCACCGCGGGACGCGCTGTTGATTCGAATTCAAGACGTGAGAGAAAGAATTCATGAATAGTAACTTTCAGCAAGTGCATACGACCCACACCCACCCTCTTCACTTCATTACACCCCATACCATGCCAAAGTTCAAAAACTACAAAGCCCTCCGTAAAATCGACTACGAGATAACCTCTCTCAAACGTCGAATTCAAGACCTCCGGGGCACTTGGAATTCCCTCCTTCCTATCTCATCTCTCCCACCTTATATCCTCACTAACATCTTCCACGTCCTCTGTGACGAATATGCTCTGAAACATCAAAGAGGGCCTGCTATGCGTGCGTTGATGAAGTTAACCTGGGTGTGTCGACTTTGGAGGAACTCGGCTTTGGAGTATCCTCTATTATGGGCGGATGCAATCCATCTGGGGAGTGGCACGAGACATACGAACAAGTTGGTTCCAGTGTTTGTTCAAAGGTCGAAGAAATCTCCGTTGCGGGTTTCATTGGAGCCTGGGTCAAGGGGCATCTCCGTCGAACTTGACTGCTTAATTCCCCTTCTTCCTCAGGTTCACGACCTCGAATTGGATTTAGGTTGGGGGTCCCCACCGCTTGATAGAGGGACTATACAGAGATTTTGGATCTCGTCACCGGCGCCTATACTGAAGGCATTGACGTTACGTGGGCTCGTGGCTATTCCACGGGAGTCGTTTCTCAATCGTACCAGGACAAGTGAAGGGGATCCCGGCAATGGATCTCAGATAATCTGCGATTCACCAGCTTTGCGATCTTTATCCCTCACCTGGTGCAGCTTTTCCTCATCCTCACTCTCCCACCCATTCCTAACATCCCTCACCATCGCCGAACCACAACACTCAGGCTCCTTCGGCGTTTCAAACGTCCTTCGAATAATTTCGCAGATGCCTAGCCTAGAAACGCTCAAACTCGTTCGAGCGTTCACACGGATAGAGAACGACGAGGTTCAGGATCTCCCTGTCGTCAAAACCCCTTCCAGATTCAAATCATTTACCATCGAAGAAGTCCCAGTCACCCCTCTCATACAAATGTTCCGGCATCTCATTGTCGATAACCCTACTCCGGGCTTTCAATCCAACTCGACAGGTTCGACTTTTGCTCCATTACACGTCAATATTACCATCCTTAATCCGCCCAACACGGCTGAAGTTTATTCAGACCTGTTGCGGGCTATTCAACGGTTTCTTTACCCCGGTTCTGGGTCGACCAACCCCGATATGTTGGATGGGATTATGGAAATATTCTACGCCCCAAACCTTACTTTCGCCTTGACTTGTGCGAATACATCTCCCGATGGGGTGACACTGGATCCTACCTCTCATTCCATCCGAGTGCAAGTGAATAAAATCGATGACCATTCGAAAAATACCTTCTTCTCGATTTTGAAGTTGTTCCAGGCGACAAACAACGACGATCTTCATGCCCCACAAACAGAACCGCGAGACTACTCTATAGCCCCAATCCCAATCCCAATCCCAATCCGAATTCACACTTTGGCTCTAACGTCCTACTCTCCCCGTCCCGTCTTCGATTTCCTATCAAGGATATCCGAAACGGGGGTGGACAAGGGGATAAAGAGGATAAAAGCTAGTTACGATGCTGTCGGAATGATTGTGGATTATCTGGCCGTGGAGACGGTGGATGATCTAGTGTCCGCTTCGAATGTGAGCTCGGACGAGGAGGGGGAATTAAAAGAGGTGGAAGAGCCCCAGGATCAGAAACCGCAACCATTTCCTTCACTCAAATCCCTCCACCTCCTCCTCGAATCGAGTTTATCTGGTCATTCAAATCCTTCCTCAAATTACGCCCAGTATTCACCCTCATCATATCCACGCCCACATATCAACGCCAATGCCTCAAGTTTACTTCCAGATCCCAATCAACATGATCCAAAGTGGGACCCACTCTGTCGAATGATACAACTCCGAAAAGAATGTGGTTTCGAGATCGAGTGGTTAATAGTCGAGTTACAACCCGAAACTAAGTACACTCCAAAACCAAGGGGACGGGATGGGGATTGGGGTGGGTTCAAGTTGAAATCTCAAGTTGGATCGGTGATGGAGGATGTCCCTGTGGACTGGATGAAAGAATATGTTGGGCAGGTAGATGTTTGGTAATCCTTGTTCGAGAAGAGGGGATCTGAACTTAGGGTTGGTCAGTTCTTTCGCCGGATGATAATATCGATAATAGTTGGCAGCTGAGTATCGTTATATTGTAGATATCAAATATCGGTATTAAATACAACAAGGACTAACTGTGCTAACTATTCGTCCTCCGGTTCCCAAATTGCAACGAAATCAACCTCACCCACGAAGTCCTCATACAACGTCGTCAGATCTTCCAGAGGAGGTAATCTCATATCCTCGAAAGTCAAACTATGCACGCCAAGTCCCACAATCCATCTCCACCTCAACCAATCACGTAGTACTTCAAAGTCCCACTCTGGAAGGTGGAATCCATCCTGCTCGTCCATGAAACTATCCCCCTCATAGGTCAATTTACCAAGTCGATGAATGGTAAGTACGTTTCGGCACTGAACCTTCGTTCCCTCGTCCAACTTCATGACATCCCGATCACCCACACGCCCAACGACTTCACGAAGCTGTTGGTTCTGTTCGTACATCATACTGGTGAATGCTCGCATGAAACAGCTGGTAATCGTAATTTGGACGATGCTTTGATGGATGTCAAGCCGGTTAATCAATCTCGCCAAGGCGAGTGTCGATGGCGGGTCTGGGTACGGGTATCCCGATAATGAGAGGGTTTTCATAGGGATCGGGGGGAGAATGTCGAAGACCGGAAGGAGGTCTGAGATATCGCGGAATGCTGGGAGTAACAAGGAGAATGTACGCTTGACACCTCTGTCGGTACTACCGTCACTCTCAACTACAGCCCCTTCCTCCCTCATGTCAATCTCCGTGTTGGGGCTTCCAATGTAAATCGCAACCGATTGGGTTGGCCATTTTTCGTTGGTGTCTAGGCAGGACACCAGAGCTCTTGCTGTATCAGCATCACCCGATACTTTAATGCTGATCTCGTCGAGGGTGTTGTGAAGTGGTAACGTGAGGTGATCGAGAAGGAACGTTACTGGAGGAGGTTCGTTGTCAGTTTCCGAGTCATCGATCAACAGGGAGCTCAGTTTCGGGAGAACGAGTCGTCGGGGTGGCTGGAAGGTGGAACGTAGACCTGAGCTTGAGGTGACGGCGATATCACTCTCAAGGACACCCTTGAGAATTATGACCTCGACGTCAGGTCCGATAATATACAGTTTGTGCAATAATTCGGAAGCTGAGATTGTCGACCAGGGGGACCAAATGTATAAAATCCTCAGCCCGGCATGGATGGGTAGGGAATGCCAATCAAATTGGCATGTCGTGAGGGTGAGCGCTTGGAGGGCAGGGAATGAATATTAATGAATCCCCAGAAAGGTTGATAGGAAGAGGGACACTGTGCAGCGTCAATTCCACGAGGAGAGGCTTTGTGGTGGGAGCAGCCCATAATGGGTCCCAGATCCTATCCAGTTGTAGGTTATTATGATGAACCGAACCGTTTGATAAGCGGAGCGTTCCGATGCGATGGAGGTTTTCGCAACAAAAAGAAACGAGACGATCGTTTACCTTCTCGTCACGAGGTGGCTCGCGGATGTCAAGATAGAGCTGGGCCTCTCGTGTGCGAGATAGAGCGGCCTCCACCCAGGTCGGATTAATGAAGTCAACGTAACTCCATAACGCTGAGGTTTGGTGGGCGAGGTTTCGCCAGGTATGGCAGACCCAGCCAAGTGCGAGAGACGCCCTGCCAATTTCACCCTTGGCTGGTGTAAAACTGCCGTGCCGTATAACCTCTCCACTCAAGATCGGAATCCATGATCTCGACGTGAAAACGAATATCTCCTGCATGATGTCGGGGTGCAGGCGAGAGATAGCGCTGAATGAATTTCGAGTGCTTTTTAGGGCGATGATCCGTGCTTCGAGCTCTATGATTTCAGGGTGCGGGTGTGAGATAGGGATAGTGGTGGTCTGCGTGGACTTCAAGATGTTGAGCCGTATCTTGAGCTGAGCGATATCCTCGTCTATCTTTTGACGAGCTGAGGCTGGGGTGAGGTGATGGATAAAGGAAGAGGAAGACATGACTTGTGCCGGGAGAGTATCGTAGTCCAAAGCGATGTAGCGAGGCAAGAACGAGTGAGAGGAGGGCGAGGATAGAAGAGGATGGGCTTTAGGACGTTGAAATGAGGGACGCGCACTGTTCCATCGATTCGCAAAAGAAGTTTTGCTTTCGCCAAAGAAAGTTTACATACGTCGACATTTACAAGCGTCACACGAACGTTTTCAAAATGCTTATCAGTGGGAAAGACTCGGGTTGATCATGACCAAATGCACTCACTTTTGGTGCGTGTCAATGCCAAGTTGCCAATTTTGGCTGGTTTTGGCTCAGGTGAGGTGATCCTGACAGCCACCGTCAACAAAAATGTTGTTGGTGCACGCAGACTTTTGAAAACCTTCGCGTTGATGGACCAGCTGACATCGTCACCGTCAACAAAAATGTTGTTGGTGCAAGCAATTTTTTGAAACCTTCGCGTGATGCATGATGGACCATCTGGTATCAAGGTACATCTGCATGGATCTACTGTAACTTCGAGCCTTCGAGGCCTTCGATGCCGTTGGAGTCGTCATGAATGACTACTTCGGGGATGAACAAAATAACATCGTCGTGTATGAAGCTTGAAGCTTGAAGCTTGAAGACCCAGGAGATCCGATGATCTACAATCGGCTAGATATAGAACTCCAAATGGGCTCCACCGTCGCAGTACTGAAGGCAAGGGAAGCCTTCAACGTTTCAACCGGTCCCCACGATCGCGAGTTGGTTCTGCGATTAGCACGCTACGAGGCCACACAAGAGTTCAGAAAGACACGAACAGAGGCAGCACGAGATACGTGCATAGAAAAAACCAACGAGCAGGTATGTAGAGCAATCACCTGGATAAAATCGCAAAGGTGGCAGAGTACGCCCTACCCTTGCCCGGCGTATCCAAAAAGTGCAATTATTATACCACATACGCAGGCCTAGGTATATTGTATGTAAACTACAAAGTCCATTCCAACAAAAGTCTCCAAGTCGGTATCCAATATCCAATGCCACGGGGCTCTCGACGAAATTTAAAACAACGATATCAACCCAACCCAACCCAACACCAATCTCAAACACCCAAATTCACCATACTCGTTCCCTCCCCTACCAATACCAACACATCCCCCTCCTCCTGCTCAACCCCGTCTGGTACCGGTAACTCCCCAACCCCATTGCTAACGACATTCACACCACTACCACCATCACCCTCTTGCTGCTGCCCCTGCTGCCCCCCATCCACTGCCACCCCGTCACCAACACCAGGAATAGGAGAAAAAGTCTCTACCAAATCCGGAACACCATCATCCTCGTCCTCACTATCATCAACCCCACCCTCACCGACACCGAGACCCTCGACCTCAGTATCAGGTCCACTCAACACAATCGACTCTCCATCATCTTCATAACCATCATCATCATCATCTCCAGTTACTTCCCTCCGTCTAGCTTCTTCAGCTACACCTCCCAATGATAACGTTGGTATAGGTGTCGACGTCGATGTCGATGTCGATGTTGACATGGACACTCCGCTGGACGGGGTTATAACGTCGTCAAGTCCGTTTTCGAGTTCATAGTTGTGATTGTGGTTGTGATTGTGACTGTGCTTGACGACGCCTCCCGAAGACGAGGACGAGGACGAACTTTGCAGTTGACTTTGAGCTTGGAGGAAAGGAACCCAAAACTTCTTAATCTCCCTCGCACATTCCCCACCCAACTTCCTCCAAACATTCCCTCTATACAACCTCCATTCATCCTTCCAAACTCGTCGACAGACAGGACACATATCTTTAATGTTTGATTCATATTCGGATCTGCCGAACCTATAATGAAGGACGAGTTGTGGTGAGTATATGGATTTACATATGAGTGGGTGAGTGTGAGTGAGAGAAAGCGAAAGGAAAGGAAGTTGGGGAACGAAGAGAAGGTATGATTGTTTTGGAGGAAAGCGTGAAAGCGGTTTCCCCGCCCCCCGCCTCCAAAAAAAAAGCAGAAAAAACCGAGAAACCAATTTAAAGAGAAAACGAAAGAAAAAGACGAACCTCATCAACCCCAAACTCCGCCAAGCAGATAACCTCTGCATCGCATTCATCCTAACTTTACGACAAGTTATAACCTTCCTCTTCATCTCCCTCTTGGTCTTCATCGGCCCCGTCGCCGCCTCCGCCTCCGCATTGGCATTGGCATTTACCCCGTCTTCACCTTGCTCTTCACCCTTCTGTACTGGTTGTACCTCAGCAGCAGCAGCAGCAGCCGTAGCCGCAGATGACGACGACGAGGGTGGTGACGATGCCTCCACCTCAACCAACCCCGTCACACCGACCAACGTAGTCGGAAGAATAACCATAGACGGAGTCGACACCAAACTCGACGTTTGAACATGAGCTTGAGCTTGAGCTTGAACCTGAACCTGAGTCGGAGACGCTGGCAACACCACCTCCAAGTCTGAGTCTGACGTAGACATAGACTCCCCACAAGACGCTACCGCCCCCACTCCAGCCTCAGCCTCAGCCTCAGGAAACACAGCCACACCCGCAGCATCCGAGGCTTCTGCTACACCGCCGTTCAGAGCCACAATAGTCGATGATGCCTCCTCCACTACCTCCCCTTCCCCCGTTTCCCCCTCTCCTTCCACATCCACATCCACATCCACTTCCACATCCACATCCCCCTCCTCTTCTCCCACCTCTCCCACCTCCCCCTCTTCTCCCGCAGAAGAACCCGACGGGGAAGTACACCCAAACACATCCTCCGCTTGATCCAAAAACATCACCGAACGACGACATTGTTCTAATATCAACTTATCATGCAGTGGAACTAGGAAAACTGCAATTGGACGTGGGAGGGTGAGGTTTTTTGGGAATGGGGTGTGTGGTAGTGGTGGTTTTGGTTGTGCTTGGGTGGGTTGTGATGTGGGTGCGGGTTGCGATGGTGCAGGTGGTTGGGTGAGTGTGGGTGGTGGTGCTAAGGATGAATGCGCTCCTGATCCTGGTGACGACGACGAAAAAGACGAAGCCGACGCTAACCCAGGGATCAACGTCCTAGACTCGAGAGCTTCTCCTCCCTCATTCGAACCGTCCCCCGCGATATTCGACTTCGAAGCCAAATTCGGGAATATAGGAAACGGAACCATATTAACGTTCCAAAACGCTGGTGCTTGTTGAGGCTTCAACGTTTTCAACAAAGAACCTTCACCCAACAACGAACCCTCACCCAACAACGGACCCTCACCCAACATCGAAATCTCTCTTGATATCAGGTAGGATAACCCCGCTGGTAAATCCATCCTACCACCATACCCATTCCCACCCTTCGAATTCTTCCCGGGTTTACTAGTGCCTTTGACAGTTCTCCGCCCATTAGCATGGGTTGTGGATTCCGGAGTAGTTTGAAGACCGTGACCAAGGCCAGCAGCTGCACCACGTAACACCTGGCTACCCTTCCTCACACCACCGTGACCACCACCACCATCATCAACCGAAAACGCTAAGACCAGTTCAAGAGGCAACGAAAGGAGTGAATATATGATAGATTTGATCATCCAACTCAAATCATGTCTTAATGCGATGTTAAGAGCCATAACTGATAGTGCGGTTTGATGGATTAGGATTTGGGTACGCCGGCAGGAGATGTTGGGGAGGGTTTGATGCTGGAGAGGATGTAGGGGAAGATGGGGCGGGGGATGGGGACGGGGTTGGGGTTGTGATGTAGATGGGTGTAGGTGTGATGTAGATGGGTGTAGGTGTGATGTAGATGGGTGTAGGTGTGATGTGGATGGATGTGGATGTGGATGAGAGGCAATGGGAAATGGGGTGGGAGGGACGACGTCGACGCGGGTTGTAGCATCTACGTCTTTGGCTGAGGTACTAGCACCCATCGCGTTTATACCTGCGAGTGGTATATCATCACAACCCAAAAGGCATTCGAACTCCTCTTCTGGGTTGGGTAACGACACTTGCACTCTATTCACCACGCATTGTGGGACGTCCACCCACAACGCCGGTCCCGGCGGCGGCGGTGATGAAGCCAACAACGTTTCCGAGATTGACTGGGACGTCGAAGGGCAAGACGACGAAGACAACGACGGGGGTGTGAACCTCGTTTTCGTTTTTGGAGGTTTTACTTTAACCCACCCTTCGATTGTTATTGGGAATGCATGTTCTAGATGTTGAACCACCCTTTTAGTAATGGATACAATCCGAAGTGGGATTGATACATTCAAAATGTGAGAGAGTAGGTCGAGTGAGATTGAGGTTGTTGGTCCTGGAGGTGGGAGGGATCTATTGGTCGTTTGAAGAGGGAGTTAGAAAATGATTGAGGGAGGTGGAAGTAAACGAGAAGTTGGAGAGGTGGAAGTAGAAGAGAGGTTAGAGAGGGTGGAAGTAAGAGAGAGGTTGAAAAGGGTACGTGTCAGAAAAGAGTTGACAATAGGTAGGGAGAGAAAAAAGAGGGGAGAGAAGGGGAACTTACGAAGGTATAAACAAAGCTCGTACAAAAGCTTCAACATCTTCAACTTCAATTCGAGAATCGAATAGAGTCAAGTTGATTATAGGTAGCCTCGGGTCCACCTCATATTCGTCTTCGTCTTGCACGTCCTCCAAGCGCAATTGCAAGTCGTGTTGGGTTTCTACACCTTTGCCTTTGCCCTTGCCCTTGCCGTTTACCGTCCCATTCACGTTCCCACTCCCATTCGTGTTCCCAACCCCATCCCCGTTAGCACATCCCATGGACACCCTCCTCGCAGATCCCAACTCCTCGTCTGCCTCTGCATCTCCCAAAAGTTTGGCTTCATCAACAGCAGCATTATACAGATCAGAAAAACACTCTGATTCCGATAATTCCGGTGCATATGGGATCCGAAAGTCTGTTGCTTTGATACGGAGGATGAGTTTGGGGAGGGTGAGTTTGGGGTTGACGAGACTTGAAGCCAACTTTGATTTTGGGTTTGGGTTTGGGGTGGGTTGGTCGCCGAATCCGAATCCGTTTTGCGTTGGTATGGGTTGTTCCTCTGCTCGTGTCGTTGTTGGTGTTGGACGAGAAGGTAAAGACGAAGCAGAGGAGGATGATGATGATGACGAAGATAATGCGCCGGTTGTTGATGGACTTGAATTTAGGACTGATGTAACCATGATTCGATTGAGTTGGATCAGAATCTTCTCCCGGAGGGCGACAGGGGAGGAGAAAGAATGGAGGACGGTGTATATGACGAGCAAGAGAACAAGGCAGAGGTTGCAACAAACGAGAGCGACAAGAACAAGCAAGAGAACAAGACAAGAAAACGAGAATACAACAACAAGAAGTTGAAACCCGAATAGCCTGAGAACAGCTTGAATGACGGTGGCAATGACGGCGGTGATCACCCCACCCCATAAGGCAGTACCCTGAATCCTGGTTTGGGAAGGGTTTTGGCGCTCGTCCACAGGCGCCCATGGTTGAAAACGTCGACTTGAGTTTGGAACGCGCGTACCGCAAAACTACATAGTTTACAGGAAAGGCACATTGCGCGGGAATTCCGAAGGAAATTATGATAACGACATTGCAACAAAACAAAACAAAATTGAACCGAACCAGATGGACATGAGGAACTCGTACATGTATTGATATCAACCAAAAACCTAGATATATGCATTGCAGATCCGGACACCCACAAAATCCTTTCTCTGGACTATATTTCCTTCCTTCCTTCTTTCATTCCATTTCCTCTCCCCCTCCCCTTCACACGCATACACCAACATCCAACATCCACCCGGACCCCTTATGCTTTCCCAATCGAATCAGAATGTTCGGATTGACGTTCAAGTCCATCCCCAACATGTCCATGTCCAGTTTCCGCGTCAAGTACTATAAAACACCGAGATCCAATCAGACTTAAAAGTCCCCGAGCAAGATAGATGGGTAAAACGGAATAAAACAAACCTCGATGTTGTCGGTCAATTTGCGCTCTCCTCGCTTCAGCAGATACAGATCCGAATATAACATCCATCTCTTCCAAACTCTTTCCTTTCGTTTCAGGAATCAATCTAATAGGACGGAAGGATAGGATCTTTAGTGAAGGAATGTGGAAGGAAGAAAGGTAAAACGTACAAGGAGAAAACCCCCATAGCACCAATATTAATCGTCGCAAACATAATAAACAACTTCCACCCAAGCGCAGTCTTCAAACTCGGTGTAACCTTCGAAATAACGAAATCTACCTCAACGCATCAGCATCCCATTCTCAAACCAAACCATCGAGGAAAGAAGAACGTAACACTTACTCCACAACCACTGCGAAGCACTAGCCAACGACAACCCATACACCCTCGTCCTAGTCGGAAAAATATCCGAAACATAAACCCAAGGCAGCGGTCCCCAGCCCATCGAATAAAAGCAAACATAAATATACAACATCGCCGCCATCCCCTGACTCGCCGGAGGCGGAGTAGTCACCGATGCTGGTGGTGGATGAGTTTTTAGGATAGCACCAATGATATAGAAGAGGGTTCCCATTCCGATTGCGGATATGAATAGTGACTTTTTACGACCGAGGGTTTCTACTCCGAAGAATACGAAGATGGAAGTTGCTACGAATTTGACTATACCGTAGATCCCGGATGCGAGGAGGGAGTTTTTGGTTCCGGTGAATCCGAGGGATGAGAAGATTTGAGGTGCGTAGTAGCTAGAAATCGAAATGGAAGTGAGTTGGGGGGGGTAGGACAGCATATAGTCAGAGGGAGAGAGACAACGCACTTTACAGAATTCTGACCAGCCCATTGTTGAAGGAAGAAAATCATAAAAGCAATAACGAATCTTATAAAATTCCCTTTTCCAAAGAAAGCTTCTTTCAAACCTAAGCCTTCTCTAGCTTCTTTTTCTTCAACGATGGCAGCTTCGATTTCAGCCATTTCGTTTAAAACTTCTTCGGAGTCGACGGTTTCGTGACGGAGGTAGGCGAGGTTGATGAGGGCTTCGTCGGTACGACCGACAGAGGCGAGCCAACGTGGAGATTCCTGTGAGGAAGGGGGTGGGTGAGCGCCATGGGGGAGTGAGAGGGAGAGAGGAGGGGGGAGCGTACCTTGACTGTGAATAGACCTAAAACCATCATACCAGCCGGAACGAGTTGAAGTCCAAATGGGATCCTCCACATATTCAAACCCGTCTTGACATGTAACCCAACCCCCACTAATTACACACATCATATCAGTCCAATGCCTTTACATCACCGAATAAAGGAAGAAGAAGTACGCACGATTGATAAAGTAAGAAATCATAACACCCAACGCAACCATAATCTGGAACAAACCAGTAATCCGACCTCTAACCTCCTTGGGTGAACATTCGGATACATAGGCAGGTGCAACGGCTGATATGGCACCAATTCCGATACCAGAGATAACTCGGCCTGCATAGATTTCGGCCAATCCATTGGCGCCAGCCGCAATGGTGGTTAGGATCTACGGTGGAGTCAGAACGGATTTGGAAACGGATTTGGAAGTCGAAGGAGGACAGGAGGAAAGGAGGAGGAAAGGACGTACGGCACCAACGACAAAAACGATCGTAAACAACAACAACGTGTATTTCCTCCCAATTTTAGCTATACCAAACCAAACCGGAAAATTCGAATTTGGGAGATCAACGCGGAAGAAGTTATCGGTAGCCCGAAGACCGAAGTTCGTAAATTCGAAGTGTTCGAAGTGGCGAGGTGGTGCGTGGTGCAAGGAGGCCGATGAGGAGAAGAAGGGGAAAGCGGAAAAGGACGGAAAAGACGTATGGTCAATATGCAAATCCTCGGAAAATTCGGGGTTTAGGGTGAGTTTACTTACCGGATAGAGGAGCACTTCCTAGTGCACCGAAGAATGCACCTGCTTGAAGGACGGAAACGACGTTGGAGGATATAGCATCGGATTTGGCTTGGTTCACGACTCCGTTTTTGATGATGCCAAAGTATTCTTGGAAGAATGTTGCGCTGACGACACCACCGCTGTATACAATTGCGTTAGTGGTGAACGAGCTGACGAGGAAAGGGGGAAGGGAGAAGGGAGGAGAAAGCGTACCCAATACCGGTATCATAACCGAACAATAAAATTCCCCAATAAACGACGAAAGCCAACCCTGCATACGAAGCGGTTAATTAGCCGATGATGAACTGGACATTCTGTCGAGGCCACGACGAACTTACAATATACTCGGATGTTCTTGAATACACCACCTGTATTACCATAACTCAAGTTATTGGCTTTCTCCATCGCTTCTCTTGTTCTTATCGACCGTTTGGGAGGTAACTCGTGATGATGATGATGACGTCAGGAAGTTTGTCCCGAGTCGAGTCGTTTCTCCTATCTAGACTTTGAGGTCACTCCAACGACGGTGCGGTGGTTGGGCGAGACCAGTCGAGGTGCTAGACTGGAATGAGGAAGAGGAGGAGGGAAGGAGGGAGGCAAAGGATGCGGGTATAAAGATGACGGAGGAAGGAAGTTGAGATCCATTCTATATCCACTCCCCTCGTTGCACCTTATACCAATGCATATATTATTTACCCACCGAATCACCGATCCCGAATTCGATTCCGAATATTTCTGTAACATGTCCGGCGTACGGTATATTTTCTTTTTTACGAATCCTCATGACACCGCATTTGTTCATATGTCGAACGACTGGAAGAGGGGTTCCTGAGATTTATGAGGAGGAACGACAAGACGCCGGCCCGCCGCTTTTTCTCTTTCGATGCTAGCCATACAGTCAATGACAAACTAGCTCGAAGTTGAATTGAACAATGAACGGAAGACTAGCATCTCGCATCCCCCTCTCTCTCCTTCCATCCCATTCCTCCTTAGTTCTCTCTTTCCAGCTCATTCCTCTACCCCATCCCGTCCCGCCCCCGTCCATCCCCACCCCTCCCCCACCTCCACTTTATCCCCACCCATTCCCCCACTGACAGCTGTGGAACCTCATGATACGTACACGAGTCATACACACGGTCCCGGCCAGAACGTATGTATGTAAGTACAGGACGTGGGTAAGATCCATCCCCTCATTCCATCCATCCAGAATAGCAATGATAATAATAATTTCGAGAGCAGGATACACGGTTTATTTTTAGGAAAGTGGGGGGGGTTGCAATGGACGTTGACCAAATCCTGGTTTAGGAAGAACGAACAAGGTTTGACAGACTATAGTAACTAACTGAAATCGAGCGCATATAGGGAGTACTATACTGCCGAGTACAAGTGGCACTGTGATACGTACGGTGGTCGACCGAAGACAAAAGTAGGTTTGAACGGACGGGTAAAACATACTCAAGCATTGTGGCGTTGTTACCCTACCCCTGTGCCCGCGATTCTAGGTAGTACCAAGACCGAAGAAGCCCGAATAATACGGAGATGTGAATGGAATGGGGTAAACCATACAAGGTCAGTTTGAACGGAACTGGAGACCACATACCCAATCTGACATGATAACTCTTAGCTTCAATCACGATTGATGTACCGATATCACCCAAACTTACTTACTTACGCGTACGCCCCCACCCCCACAATGTGAACATGTCAACGTCGTAATACTGTCAAACGTCCACAGCCCGGCCGGATGTCAACGCGTCAACGCGTCAAAGTTTATTCGAATGAATGAATGAATCAACTGAATAAGCGAATCGAATAAGCACTCTCCAGAAAAGCCTAGCCCACAAACCACTCGTAAGTATACGCACTGCGATATCGATAATGATAATGATACCATCATCATCATCATCGGTGCCGACCTCAACCCCCCATTCCACGGTTGCCAAAGTGGCCATTGGGTAAACCATTTTTTTCGTGCTTTCATTCATTCCTTCGTAACCTATTGGATGACAGTGAGAAAAGTGAACCAATGAGAACTTGACTGCTGTGCGGTCGTGTGAGACGGTTTGAAGCAAGGTGTGGTCACAAGGACGATCGTTGGTTGATAGCCCCGGCCCGCCGGGAGTATAGGACCGGGCGGACCGTCGGGCAGGTTTTCACGTTCTAACTTGGCTTTCGGACTCGTCACTCGATTGCGCGGCTCCTTCTTTCGATTTTAGATGTGGGATGTGATGAAAATTTAGACGGAAAGACAAGTATACTTATCAGCAGTAGATAAACATAGAACCCCTACATACGAGATATTGGCCACCCTCCCATGTCGGTGTCGAAATATGTAGATTGTGGGGGTAACAATAGGGGGAAGTCGAAGTCATTATAGAATAGAGATGGTTTGGGTTGCCGAACAGTGGTGGTTGGTCAGAACTTAACGTAGTTAGTATCTAGTCACGATTATCAACCGGACGGGGTTGAGTTTCCCCGTATTTTTCTTAGGATAGAAGCAGGTAGGTTAACATAATCCCTTGGCACTGGCGCCGTTACTGTATGTTATGCATGCGCAGTGACGGTGTTCTAGGGATTGACGTGGCTAGACACTAAAACTACAAGCCACATCAATTGCCAGCATACTTATCATGGCGAACGGTAACTCGAATATATGGCAAAGAAGCTCCGCCGTAATGAAGATCCATACCAATGACGAAGAGCTGAAGTGGGTGCGACCACTAAGAAATCAAATGCTCGATATTACCGACTCGAAGGAACCAACTCTCGATGGTTCTGAGGGCGGCCTGCTTCCTTCTGTCAATCAATGACACTTGCACCCTCGACTCCTCAACTCCTCGACGTCGTGGCATTGTGGTGCTGTCATTCCTAGAGGGCCATCATATTACCGAACACATCCCGCCGTACTCCGTCTTCGTGATACCAAACGTCTTCTTCTCCACTCTACCTCCTTTGCTTGTACATACTGCGGTCGATTCGATTGGATACCGTCACATCCTTTCTTTTCTAGCAGTAAGATGGCAGTAAGTATATCATCCCATTCACGACGTGTACTATGCTGCCGATATACCCCTCGATATCTACGACCGTTTCCATCAACAAGAGGCGCCGGCACGCCTACACTTTGAAATAGTGCAGCACAACATACATGACTATCATCCCAGTCGAGCCCCTGCTGCTTTCGAACAACAACAACAACAGTCATATCACACCTTTCCACCAACAAACATTCACCTTCCCAACAAACTCCTTCATCCAATCCACAGGTACACCATCCAACCCCGATCCAACCTGAAATACCAACTTGAACTTATTCCAATCTCCGTCCCCGGGCCGTCTCCCAGCTTTTAAAGGGGTCCTGGTTTCAGGCGGTAACTCTATCGTTAGCCATTCGATTGCCAACCCATGTTCTTTTCGTAGTTTTATCATTTGACAGAGGGGTTTCCATTCTTGATGTGGATGTGGTTCTGGGATGGTATCACGAGGGGAATGGGGTGGGAGATGTGGGTATGGAGGTTGGTATGGAGAGGAAGGTGAATATTCAGCGTAATGAGAAGAGGGATTTGAATGGTTGGATAGACCCGATTTGACGAGGACAAGGTGGAGTGATTTAAGTGAAGGGAATGGTCGTGTTTTTGCCAGTATTGGTTGTAGTGTATTCCCGCGTGAAGTTGGTATTGGTACCAAGCCCGCCGACACAGATCTGGACGACGACGACGACCTCGCCCCTTCCTCTAACATCAACCTTCTTTGACTTTGACCCAGATCTCCCTCATCCACGCATTCCCCCAACTGCCCCTCCTCTTCCAAGTTCGAATGGTGATCATCTACCTTCTGTACGGTAAGATAATCCACAACCATTTCGACTGCATCATAGCAAGCTCTGATTCTCCTTATACCATCATCAATCCCCATATCGGATATCATCGATAGGAAATCGAAAACGGGGCGAGGAGCGTACGACGTTATCGCTAAGGTGTGAATTCGGATTGGAATCCCAAGGGGAATGATTGACTCCGAGCCGACATCCACTTGGTCCATCTGATAGGCTTCGGAATGGTCGTTGTGATCTGTGGGTCGGAAGAGTTTCAAAATCGAAGCAAAGATGCCTTTTGAACGGCTGTCGATATTGTTTACTTGAACCCGCATCGAATGTGAACTTGTGTCATGCATAGTTCGATCCCGAGATGGGTTTGTAGAGATGAGGGCGAAGGTAAGCTTTGGGGAATACGATATCTCCATCGTCCCGTCTAATATGTTTGGACTGGTCCACCCGGAGTTGGGGTAGAGACATTGTTGGATAGCCCGTAGCAGGTTGGAATAGACCTCTGCTGTGTCGGGTGGCTTGGGGAAGGTTATGCCGATGTGCAACGAACTCGGGAGATCGAGAGTGGAATTATCGACGACGAGGTGCCGAAATATCTGGATAACCGGGATGAACACAGATTCTTCAATGATAAACGATTTGAGTTTGGATGGGGTTTTGACGATAGGCAGATCTTGGGCCATAATCTCCTCGTCATTCTCCAACCGTGTGAATGCTCTAACGAGTTTGAGCTGTTCAAGACTAGGCATCCCCGAGATGATTTGAAGGAGGTCTGAGACGCCGAAGGAGTGCGGTGGTTCGACGATAGTGAGAGATGTTAGGAATGGGTGGGATAGGGAACCCGAGGAAAACCTGCACCACGTAAGGGATAGAGTTCGTAAAGCTGGTGAATCGCAAATAACTGGGAGTCCGCTTGTAATATCCTCCTCGTTTGTCCTAGTACGATTGAGAAACGACTCCCGTGGAATAACCACAAGCCCCCGTAACGTCAATGTCCTAAGAATAGGTGCAACAGACGATGTCCAAAACTTCTGAACCATCCCTCGATCCAGCTTCGGCGGAGATCGCCAACCCAAATCCAAATCTAGGTCGTAGATCTGAGGAAGGATGGGAATCAAGAAGTCGAAGTCAACGGAGAGGCTTCTCAACCCAGGCGTCAACGTAACCCGCAACGGAGATTCATTCGATCTCTGAACAAATGCCGAAACCAGTTTGTTATGTCTCGTCCCACTTCCCAGATGGATTGCACCCGCCCATAATAAAGGATACTCCAAAGCTGAGTTCCTCCACCATCGACAAACCCAGGTCAATCGCATCACGGTACGCATACCGGAAGATCTTCCATGTTTAAGAGCATACTCGTCACGGAGGATGCAGAAGATGTTGGTAAGGATATATGGAGGGAGAGATGAGACGGGGAGGTAAGCATTCCTGCTACTTCGGAGATCTTGAATTCGACGTTTTAGAGAGTTTATCTCATAATCGATCTTGAGCAGGCTTTTACGAATCTTGGAGTTTGGCATAGTATGGAGGTGTAATGAGATGAAGGGGGTGGGGATGGGTGGTCCGTGGGTATGGGGTATGCATTGAAATTAAAATCGGTGAGCGTGTAGACGAAAATAGTTCGGTGGAGTGGAGGTAGGCAGTGTCCATCAGCTGCAGCATTTGACGCCATGAATTCTTTCTCTCACGTCTTTGACCAACCGCGCATCGAGTGATGGTGTGGTTTTATTGGTCTGTGGTGACTACGAGGTCAATTAGAACGGGGATTATTGTAATTTTTGTATAGACGCAGGTTGGAAGTGCCTGTGCCGGTTGAGTACTGCGAATAGTTCAACGTAAGTCGCCAACTCACAAATGTCAAAATTTACCCATGCTTCAAGCTTCATGTATGGAGCTGTTATTCGGATTAAGCTCGTTTGCGCCAACTCATGTCACCGCAGTCCGCAGAATCGTAA
>ML208353.1:89035-105842 GCA_004369065.1 Pluteus cervinus
TCATGATATCTGGGTTCGAGACTGGGTCAGCGTTATTTGAGTTGTAGAAGTACGTACAGAAACTTTAGTAAAAATGCGGGTGGTTGGCACGATTTGGCCTTTGCTTTCCTGGCTGCTATTTAGTGTCTCGTTGGAACAACATTCGCCACATTGCGTGGTGCTGAGAACTTGCGAGAAAGATACGTCACGAGTACTAGGCCGTCCATGTAGCAATGCCAGAGGTAACTATTTGCAATGCGTGAAGTTGGGCGACATGGTCGTCGCATCTCGGATTCGGAGTTGATAATCAACCGGCAAAAGCCGATGAGCCAACTCCACAGCATCGCGGCGTGCTTGTAACGGCGTACAATGACCGTCGCCAGTATTACTCTCCCACTTGATATTCTTGAGGCCATCATTCACCTTGTCCATATCAGTGAAGACCAAAATACCTTACGCTCTCTAGCCCTCGTCTCAAAATGCCTCGTGGTCCCTGTTCAACAACGACTTTTTCGTCATATTGTACTCCATCCCAAACTGCAAAGGAATGAGAAATATCAGGGTATTGGGAGTACCATAATCGGTGCTATGATACGGTTGGGGGAGCTTTTATTGGAAAATCCTAGGTTCGCGTCGTTCATCACATTTCATAGGAAGCTAACGATGCAATATACTCCCTCCCGACTGCGAAGGGAGAGCACCGGAAGTACCATACTTCGTACGATGATAAGGCTGAAGGAGGTTTTATCTGAAAATCCCAGGTTTGTGTTGTTCATTTGATAGTTTCCTGAGGTTGACGGCGCAATACGACAATGGCTGCACAGGTTGATTCCTTATGTCCATGGAATTCACTTGATGCAAGAACCGGGCCAAACTGTGGAGCAATACTTACAGACCGCACTTGACCCTGAAGACCAACGGTCATATTGGGTTCTGGATAAAGGTGATATCTTGGCCGAGGTGTTGAGCCTAATCGTACCAGAATCTACACCAGGTTGGTAGGAGAATCTCTCCAAGGCTTTTGCTCTGATAACGAGACGATCCATGCAGGTCAAGCACAGATCCGGCAGTTCACAATTTCGTTCGAAGCTCGTAATATGACGGATTATCCTGCCTGGGATCGACTTCATCCCGATCTTGAAAGGGTCATAACAAGGATATTCCACCAACCGACGTTGAAGGATGTGAAAATTTATTATATGTGTGGTCTTCCTAGAGACTTGTTCTTCCTAAGAGATCCGAAGGTGGAGGATAGTGGCTTGGAGGTTCTTCAATTGAGCTCTGCTACCTTCGCCCCGATTGCGACAACTCCGGATCCAGAGGATGCTCTGAACACCGTATCAGCGCAGATCAGCCATGAACCTTCTCGAATCAAATCCCTAGCCATACGCCCCCTTATCCGTTGTGGCCCCAACTTCGCCAGTTTTGAGATCGAAATCCCAACACTAGGACCCAAAGTAGGAATCAACTTCGACGAATTGGAGGAGCTTCTGCTAGAACTACCGACTTCCGTTGCGATCCCAAGTGTGTGGTACTATCTGTTAAACCGGGAGAACGGACTTCCACGACTTAGAAGGGTTCATGTCGACTTCAAGTTCGTAGTTCATGCACCCAATCTGCCTTTAGGTGGGATTTCATTATCCATAATGCATCTGCCACCCTGAACTAATTAACAACTAATTCTAATCGGAACGGTCAGATCCTGTCTGGGAGTTTGGTTGTTTCTCCAGATTTACCAAGTTCCCCTGCCTCGAAGAAATCACATTCGAGGGAAATTCATTCAATATCGGAAAAAACAAAGTGGAACTTCCATGGATGAGAGAACTCGTCCCCGTCATCGAGGCATATACAGCCGAGTTTGACGCAGCCAGCATCACAGCCAACTCACCACGCGACACAACTCCCCCTGCACTCAAGAAGCTAAGGCTGGTGATCAGCGTGTCCAGAAATATGGGCCCGCTCGATGACGAGATCCTCACAACCACTTCTGACCGTTTACACCAACTCCACATGGCTGCGTTATCATGCAACATACAAAAGGACAGCCCACGTCTCAAGACAGGATCGATATCGGAGTCCAGCTTTGCCTCAAAATCGCCGTTGCAACTTCGCATCGAATTGAAATATGGGGCCGGTCAGATTGACATCCACAGCGGACAAGCCGTACTTAGTCCTGCAGCTGAGGAGGGAGGAGCCGCAAATATGGAGGATTGGAGGAATCTCTTCAAGTGGGGCGAAGAGGGAGGCGAATACCCAGTGCTGATAGATCTTGGGCAGGGCAATTCTGCGAGAGAGAGTTGGTCTCGGTCATGCTAAGGAGGGATCATAGATCATATACCGTAATAGGTCGGTGCACTGCCGCCTCAAATGAAGGTGTAAACTAGCTAGCAGCGCTTCATATTAGCAGGCTTTATGGATCGGAGGATGCATTCCAGCAGTTCGTCGAGAATCGTATGTACATCCAGACCCGTAAGATACATGTAACCAGCAGCCCATCTAGAACCGAAAGATACAAACAACCAGCGATTCATCAAGAACCGAAATGTAACTAAGTATCGAGTAGTCCGTCAAGAACCAAAAATAAACCAGCTCGTAAAGTAGAGAAAAGTTCGTCAAGAACAATAAACTACAAGAATGGAAGCAACAACCAAGCACATCGAAAGCCGGAACACAAAGGCGAACGAAGCACGCCTTAACCAGATCCATATCCATATGGATCGTCTCTTTAGCCGCAGGTCAAGACTTATAAGAGTACAACGAACGATTCCAACGAGAGAATAATCCAATCGATTTTGGGAAAAGACCGGAGGCGCATATATTGACTGGGGGTTATGCTCCTCCAAACCAAACCGAATGGGAGTTTTCTCGTTCCCAAGTTGGATGTCGGCGATCAGAGGCAGGTCCACAAGGGGACCCTCCGTCCAGTTCATCATCCACCTGGGGGAGTGTCAGAACCAAGGAGCAAAGCGATGACATTGTAGCCGATATCGAAGTCGAAGCCAAGTACGAGTTAAGAGGGAAAGGAGCTTTGGGAGGTTGATGAACGATTGAGCGCTCCTAAACGCACTCTAGGACCTAGGTGAGATGAAAGCCTTGGAGGTAACAAATCCGAATGTCCCGCAACTTCGTTGACGAAACACCACCGTTCAGTGGGAGGTTGATGAGCGCGAACGGAGGGTGGAGAAGTCGGGGACCCGGAATGAGACCATATACGAGGACCTTGTATGAGATGAAAGGCGGGCTTGACCAGGCGGTCGCTGATCCAAAAGTCCCGCAACGTCATTAACAAATACCACCGTTCAGTGGGAGGTTGATGAACGCGAACGGAGGAGAGAGACGTTGAGGACCCAGGAATTAAACCGCATATAGGCTAATGACCTTGTACGATATGAGGCGAGCTTGACAATCCAAATGGCGGTTGTTAATCCAAAAGTCCCGTAACGTCATTGACAAATTCCACTGTTCAGTGGGAGGTTGATGAACGCGAACAATGGAGGGAGACGTTGGGGACCCGGAATGAGACCGCATATAAAGGATCTGTCCAAGATGATGGGCGAGTTGGATAAGATGGCGAGTTGCGTAATTGCGGAGAGGGGAAGTGGTCGCCCAAATTCACTAGGAATTGCGAGCAGAAAGGAAACCTTCACTCGATGAAGGTGATGCGAGGGGAGCTTTACCAGGTAGTCTTTAATCCTGAAATCCCGCAACGTCATTGACAGATACCACCATTCAGTGGGAGGTTGATGAACGCGAACGGAGGAGGGAGACATCGAAGGCCAGGAATGAGACCGCATATAAAGAAGTCGCATGAAGAGAATTCACTAGGAATTGTGAGAAACAAGGGGACCTTCACTCGGTGAAGGTCCTAATTGATGTCGTCCAGCGGGGTGGAATAGATCCAGATCCGTTCCATGGGAGAAGAAGAATAGGCGAAGAGAGAGTCCTGAAGGCAAGGGTTGAACGTCCGGCGCTGGAGAGCGATCCATTCGACCAGAGAATGTGATCGCGCAAGATTGGCCTTGATATCGAGATATTGGGGTATATCACGATGAAGGCCGAGTTGTGCATATAAGACCCGATCTTGCGGGGTTTGCGAAGGAATCAACTTGAAGATTATGAAGATAGAATCTTGCTTGTGATTGTGGGTGACGAAGACCGTTTGGAGGTGGATAAGGACCAAATCTGCACCGCAGATATCATTACGCGTGTCGAAAGCGTAGAAGCGAACCTGCGCTGCGTTAAAATGACATTAGCGATCTGGAAAAATGACGCAAAGGACGACGGATGACATACCCGATGAAAGGAAGGTGGATGATAAATGAATCTGCCCAGCAGATATCGTCGCGTCGGAAACGTAGAAGCGAGCCCGCGCTGCGTTCAAACAGCATTAGGCGATCTCAAAAGCTAGCACAAAGGACGATTATTGACATACCCGATGAAAGGAAGGTGGATGAGAACCAAATCTGCACTGCAGATATCGCTATTTGATGGCGTGTGTTGGAAGTGTCGAAGCGAGCCCGCGCTGCGTTCAAACGGTATTGGTGATTTGGAAAGCCGACACAAAGGACGATGGTTGACATACCCGATGAAAGGAACAAGAGAAAGCCCCCCTCAGCACTTATAATTTTGATTTGTCTTTGGCGTGTTCATAGATTCGCTGTTGTCCAGCGCCTGCGAAACCGTGTCAGTGGCTGACTGACGTCCCAGTGCACCACTTACCCTATCATTGGGAATCCTGCATCATTCAATAATGCGACATGAACATAGCACGATACCCCTAAGCGGAGTCTCTCGAAACTAGGTCATGAAGCACCCACACGGACCGAAAACGATACTCCTAAGCGGAGTCTCTCGAAGTAGGTCGTGCAGCAAAGAAATGCGGGATGAGGGCGAAGCGAGCACCTCTCGTTCTGGCAGGAAACGAAAGGTACTGAGATAAGTGTGGTTGAACGAAGCCAAGGTGGTGATTGTGGTACAGGCGGTTTCCAAGAGGGGGGAGGCAAGGAAGTGGGAAACGGCAAAGAGGGAATGTTAGCCAGCCCAGGTTTTTATACGTTGATTTCGTGGCTGGCCTGGTTCTTGTGGCTAACATTGAGGGGCTTCTCTTTCCTGGCAGCGACGTCTTGTAGTCGTCATCCTTGTAGTGTTCGGGGAGTGGCGGTCGCTGGTAGTCGGCTTATTATGTTGAAGGGCGTGATCGCTGTCTGCGATACGACGGTGGTGGTGGTTGTACGTTGGGGCGGGATGGTGCTGGAGAACACATAAATGGCTGTCACTATTGTGGTCGTCATTTTCGTGGACATAGTGGTTCGCTGTAAGTGGAAAAGTGAAAGAAAAGTGATGGCAAGTGGGCCACTTGCCCACCGAGTCTAGATCTCTCGTTTGAAGCGAGAACCGGGTGTTAGAGTCCCGGTTGCCGAATATGCCGTTGCATCCTTCCGGCCTGCCCTTCCATTTTCTCTACTACCATCTCCTACTCATATCCCTCTCGCTGTCGTCCCCATCTGGCCTACGGCTACCTTGTGGGGTATCCGAATTTTGGTCCCGGACTCTTGATCCGCAATTGGTTTACGACGAGGATCACATCTACTACTGTAGTTATACAGTGGTGCTAGTCGAACGACAAATTGCATCAAATAGTACACGACGGAGGCGTTTTCCATGCCCAGCCGTGTTACGCGTCCAAGGCCGAGGAAAAAATCAGATGGTGACGAACGTACTACACCACCAACTCGCTAGGCTAGCGCATGGACCCAGTCTCCCAGACGATTCAGGTTAATATTATGAAGTTGAGAAACGCATATAAAGGCCACCAGAGAAACACTAACGACAGTATAGTATTCGGTACACTCACACACAGTTGTCATATCGAACATGCGCTTCTCTGCTTTCTCTCTTCTCCCTCTCTTATCTTTGGTCGATGTTGCTTTATCCATCTGTCCTGGCTTCAACTATGGCATTAGCAACCCCCAGGACTTAGGCAATGGGGTCCGTCGCTGTGAGTTCCATCCTTTCAAATTCAAATGTTGGGATGTGACTTAAAAGTGAACGGCTATCTAGGGGTCGTCTACGATGATAGCTGCGTCCCAGTGGATAGTCTCACTACGGACATGAACCCATGCACTACTGGTAACAAGTTCGGGTGTTCACCACCTCCGATCTCTATCAACTTCTATAGGAATAGCTTCACTAAGCTAAAGTAAGTCTTCTGGTTCAGATCGTCTCGAATATTATCCATATTCATCCTGGTTTGTAACAGGTACGCTTGCCGTGGGGACCCCAACTCTGGCAAGTGTGGAAATGATGTTATTGCGGTTTGTGTAAGTCATTTTTCTAATAAGCAAATCAGCGGAACATATTCACTAAGGCCCAACTACAGTGCCGAAATGATGGCCATTAATCGTATCTGCACGTATACATGAATTTGCGCGACTCGGGGCGATAAGGAACAAGTAGTGTGTTCGACTTCAGAGTACGAGAAAGTTTGCAAGGTTACAAAAATTGTTGGCAGGTACTAAAGGCGGGGTAAAGTAAAGAATTAGGTATAGTACATAGGTAGGGTGTATATAATGTGACTTAGCTCAAGAATACGAAATAAATACTATATAATATCCTCAGTCATCCTCATCATCAGAGTCCACATCCATGCCCATCCCAGGTCCTTCCACCTCTCGACCTCCTGCATCCTCCACAGGCAACCTCAACCTCTTCCTCCTCTCATTCTCCCTCAACGTAATCACATCACCCAAAACCTCCTTCACACTCCCCCACATCTTCTTTCGACTCTCGACTTCCAACCTCGTCGCTTGGTCACTCCATCCATCCAAAAAAACAGCAGGAACAGGTTCTTTCCATAGACTTCGCATCGTTCGATATACCCCGCTGCTTTCATCCAGCCCACCCCCATCGCTGGTTTCCCCTGTAGCAAAGCCTCCATCGTCTCTAACCCTGTGCAAATCCACACCAAGATGTTTTGCAAGCGGTTCAAGACCCGTAACCAGAGGTCCACGACTCTCGTTAGTCTCCAAAACGACATCATCAGGGATAGCGTGGCCTCCCCCATCTTCCATCCAATCAACACGACCCACATCATCTTCCGGATTATACTCCGCTTCCTCGTACCTTTCCTCCTCGTCTTCATCCAGCTCATCGACATGGGCATTCGCTGGCGGTGCTGGAGGTTGAACCGGAGGAACATTGTTAACCGCTCCCGCCGCATTCACATTTGCATTTGCGTTTGCGTTAGGATTAGCCAGTCCACCCGCCCCTGCACCCGCTACCACCACCACCGAGTTCGACTCCCCAAACCCATTCCTCCTTCCACCCATCCTAATCCTCCTCATATACGCCGAATCCCAAGAATCTTCACGAAAACGCTCGCCACACCACGATACTCCCGCTTTCACTTTAACCCTCCTCGGCAAATATTCGCTCAAAATCAACGCCGTCTTCGCAGATGCACCGACTGTTGATTTGGGCTGACCGTCGTGGGGGGAAGGTAACGAGAAATGGTGTGGACGGGGTTCGTATCCAACGATGGGTGAACTCCCGAAATGGATGGAGTTGAGGCTTTGGAAGTAGGGAGATAATCCCCGGGTATTGCTATTCGTTGTTGAATAGTTCGGGTCACCGAAGTCTTCGTCGAAACCGTCCTCAAGGTCGTTGACTTCCAAATCGGCGTTGACGCAAACATAGACCCCAAGGGTTTGAAGGTTGGGGCATGTCCTTCCTAACGTTCGTAACGTCTCCCGCAATCCAAGAATCCTGCCCCCGTCATCAATGTCCATGGGACCCTGCCCTTCCGCAACACCTTCATCCCATTTGTGAGGCTTATCGATAAATATTCCCCAATATTCGTTGTGTGAATCATTGGCGACACGGAGAGGACAAGGTTTTGAGAATAAGGCCAGGTTTGTTAATTTGTAGAACTCTTTTCCGATGATTTCAAGGTCGGATAACGAAAAGGCGGCGGGGAGGTGATGTTGGATGTCGAGGATTCTGAGTTGTTTGAGTTTGAATAAGGGTTGGATATCTGAGAGGGTGACACGGAAAGGGAGAAGATTTCGAAGAGTCCAACTGGTGGTTGGAGGAGGGAAAATGGAATGAATGGCATTAGGCATGTGAGGCGAGGAAATTGCTGGTAGGAAGTATAGAGTCCGAATGTTCAAGTAGTGTTCACCGAGAATTTCGATGAGACTTCGAAGAGATTCACGGGACTCCATGATGGGGGATAGAACCGCGAGGATTTGTAAACGATTCGGAAAGTCCGATGACATCCTACACATTCGAGCTAGGAAATCTCGAACATGGTCATAGCGAGCTGTGACGACGAGAAGTGTGAGAGAGGGAAAGATGGGAGGAAGTGGTGGGGAAACGGTTGGGTTTTCGATGACGGCATGTTTGCGTCGGAAGAGCTTCTCTTCCTCTAGCTTTTCCTGAAGCAGCAACGGGTGCCAATGGACTACGTCTAGGGGATTCCCGGGATCCGAAAAGTTGACTTGAATTGTCGTGAGAGAGGGTAGGGTGGCCGCAGCCTCCATGATAGAGGTTGTCATCCAAAACCGAGGCAAGTTTAGGGTACGAAGGGAGGTTAAAGAACTAACAACTTTGCAAAGGTGTTCTTCATCCTTCTGAACACTGCTTGTCTCCGAGTGGTCCTTGCAAATCTCCGTATAAGTGTCATTCTCGACCGTGATGGTCAAGTCGGCAATGTTAGGCATATGAGCTGCCATAGTGCGTAAAAGGTTGCCATTATCCGAAGATAACGGATGGGTAGCAAGTCTGAGATAATCATCCCCGCTTTGCAATTTGATATGAACATCCTTCACGCCAGAATGCATGAATAGGACAGCATGTCGGTGTCCTGAGGCGAATGTGTAGCTTTGGAGGTTGGGAAATATGTCATGGGTGATGCGTGTTCGAGCAATAGCATTGAATGTAGACACATGGAGGAGCGAATATCCTGACGCTCGAAGATGGTGGGAGACCAGACCAAATTCTAGGTGTCTGACACGTCTTCGATACTTGTCAAAGTTAACCCAGTCTTTGGCTGTTGGCGTTCGAGCAAAACCCTTTGCAAGCTTTTAGTACCTCAATCAGGGAACATACAAAGGCGCTCACTAGTGTGGGCAGGTACTTCTGCTTTTCTCCCTTCTCCCCTTCCAATGGTGTCAAGATATTGAAGAGTTTGGCCATGTTCACGTCCGAAACCACACGCCAGGTCGCGTCTAACGCTGGCTTACACCAAGCTTTACAGACTGATGCATTGCGTATGTTGTCTGCTTGATCTGAGAACGAGAATATGTTGGCAATGAGTTCGGGGATGGAGAGAACATGGTGCATTGGAAGGGAGGAAGTGGTTGGAATCTGGAGACGCGTCTTGCGAGTCGGCTATTCGGCTACCGTCCAGCCGGGCGTTCCCCTTCCGTTTTCGCTTTTTGCATCTTCCTCTCGTCTTCTCCCTCAACTTGCAGGTTGATCTCCTCACTCTTCTCTTTTTCTGAGCCTGAAAATCACTGGGCTTGAGCTTGATTACGCAAAGCTATCGCTATCACCATCTTTTGATGTTCAAAATCCGCCATTCCGGTATATCCCTGGCGAATCGGCTATGCATTTGGTGGAAAAGCTACAAGAAGACTTCAAAAGGGGAAACATCGCTTGTCATTCTATGTCAGTGTCATGATGGGCAGTTGAGTTTGTTTCGTTTGAATCTGAGAGTACCGATCGCGATGGGCGCAGCTTCCGAATTTATATGGTATGCACACCCCAGATAATGCTGATTGTTAGCATCATCAATGGTGAGTTTAAATCGGGGTCGATTAGCTTCTTGATCTTCTCAAGCCTTCACGCTCTTTTGTCTTTAGAAAAATGTGACGAGGGCGTCCTGGACACAGGTCTCGACGCATGGTCTAATTCAAGAAGCCTCAAGCAATGGAACGAGCAATTGCTCTACAATTGAAAGCTTGTCCTATCTACTACAAACTGCAGTTCTTGTATGCTGCCAAGACTAAGTAACGAAACTACGTCTGGTATCAATAAACTAATCAACTAGACCAGGATGAAACTACGAGTCCACGGAGACTCGGGCAAACTAGGGTCCACCAGTTCGACGACTGTTACGAGTGACGGAACGGGATGACACGTAGTCCGAACACTCAAGCCTCTATCATTTTCCAACTCGTTTTTATGTTCCCAACCTCCACCTCACTTCATCTCTGCAAGCCATTTACGAGATGTTCGAATTCTCCTCAACGACTTGGACCGTCATTGGCTTGTTCCTTGCGTACCTAGTGAAGCAATACATCAGTGCTGCTGTTTCTCCCGTGAGTTCTTTCGATTTCCGATTCATCGTGTTCTCATAGTCTGACTGCACTTCAGATACACAAGATTCCAACAGTTGGTCCATCTGGCGTCATCACCTCTTACTTGGGCGCTCTGAAAGCTCTCAATTACACCAAGGATATGGTACAGGAGGGATACGAGAAGGTGAGTTCAACTTTGCGTCGTGGGTTTAGTGTTGACTTGGGCGTAGTATTATGGTCGTCCGTTCAAATTTCCAATGATGGCTCGCTGGGTTGTGGTAGTCAGTGGGCCGCAGTTGATTGATGAGGTGCGAAAAGCTTCCGAAGAGGATTTATCCTTTGATGAAGCTATCAACGAGGTCGGTTATCAGTTCTCATATGATATCTCCGGTCCCGTTTTCCAGTTTTAACCCCCTCCCTGCTCAGGTGCAACAGATCAAGTACATATTGGGTCCAGAGGTTCAAGAGGATCCGTATCATCTTTCCACGGTCAGAACACCACTAACACGTAACTTGGCCGCAAGATTCGCTGAAGTGCAAGACGAGATTACTGCAGCGTTTTCGGAATTTGTACCTGCAACGGATGATGGTAAGGAGAATAGATTGCCTTTGTTCTTCCCAATCTAATGGAAACACAGAGTGGTTGAGCCTCCCAGCGTACAGCACGATCGTCGAGGTAGTTTGTCGAACGAGTAATCGGCTTTTCGTTGGGTTGCCCTTGTGTAATTCCTGCCTTCCTATCATCGATATTGTCACTAACTTCGTTGAAGGTAGAGACCCCGAATATAGGAAGCTTAATGTCAATTTTACGATCGATGTATTTAAGGCTGGTCTCTTGCTGTCCCAGTTCCCAAAGATTTTCCGCCCGTTCGTGTTCTATCATTTTGTCACAACTATCATTTACTCATGGTCACGATAGGATTGCAGCACGACTCTTTACGAATGTGGATGTGAAGATACGGCATGCAATGGACCTTCTTGGTCCAATGCTTGAAGAGCGCTTTGCGCGTGATCAGAAATTTGGTCCGGATGATCCAGAGCGACCGGTACGTTGACGTCCTCATTTGTTTCTTGGATTACATGCTTAAACTGTGGTCTAGAACGATATCGTTAGTTGGATGTCGGACTATGCGAAACCACAATATCGCAATGTTCGAGATTTTACGATCCGGATTTTGGCGATTAACTTTGCTGCTATACACACGACGACAGGTGTATGTCAACCAGTCCCTTTTGTGTACAGACTCTTTGACAATCTGTTATGCAGGGCTTGACGAATGCGCTTTATGACTTGGCTATTCATCCCGAATATGTTGAACCTATGCGAGAAGAAATTCTATCGGTTATTGCTAGTGAGGGATGGACTAAAGCTGGGATCACCAAACTTTGGAAGGTTGATAGTTTCCTTCGAGAGTCTCAACGTCTGGCATCCAGCGCTCGTAAGTCGTAGAAGCCCTCCTGATGTGCAAGTTTTTGTTGAACTAAAATTATGGACAGTGACTCTTACCCGACGGGCGATGAGAGATTTTACTTTCTCTGACGGAACGGTTGTACCAAAGGGTGCCTACGTATTTGCCGCGTCTCGTGCAACTCACCTTGACAAGGTTAATTATCCGAACCCTCATGAATTCCAAGGATTCCGATTTTCCGATATGCGCGGGGATGGAGAGAGTACGAAGCATCAGGCTGCTGGTCTTGGACTTGACTGGGTGATCTTTGGTGGTGGAAAACATGCTTGGTTCGTCATCTTCCCTCTAATTCATATGCGCTCCGTGTAAGGCTCAAGCTGATTTGGCGTTGTTTTTCTATAGCCCAGGACGGTTCTTCGCTGTCGACGAGATGAAGGCAATGTTGGCTTATGTCCTACTTAACTACGATGTTAAGCTTGAAGAAGGGAAAGGTCGTCCAGAGGCTACGTGGTTTGGTGGCCATAGGATTCCGGATCGTAAGGCGCATCTGTTGTTTAGGAAGAGGAAGTCGTTGTGATGGGTTGATTCTATTATGACATAGATTGTTGAGACGAAACGCCATCTTTTGCAGTGTGAAGTGGGTGGGTTCGACAGCACTGTAAGCCTAATACTAATAGTAATAATTACAATCTACTTTGTTATGGTTCTTGGAGTCTTCTTCCGCTCGGTACGTCTAGAATTCTGATAGTATAGAAGAACGATGGGGGAAGGTCCAGCGGACTTTCGCACGCCCGAGGAACGGTGGGGGACAAAACGCGGGGTGGGCGGGAAAGCCAGCCTGGTGGTAAGTGATCCTAAACTTACAATAGTTCCCCACTGTTTCTCCAACGCTAAGGCTGGCAAAAGGGAGTAGTGAGTGGGTTCGAAAAACGTGTGGGCTGAGCTCTGAAGGAGCTGTTCGAATGTCGGCGACAAGGTGTTGATGGTGTACGAGGAGAAAAGCCTAAGTCACGTGGAGTGAGCACGTCTCGCTTCATCACACACTCAAGCCCTGCGGGCTTGAGCTTGACCCACCATTTGCGATACCGATTCGGCCCGAGTTTGGGATTGGTTTGGATCATGCGACTGGCCTGGTCTTTTTCACTCGGCGAAAATGAGTATACATGTAATCCAGCAGAACGAGAAAGGAGTAGACTGTGGATGATTTCGTGAAACGCCAGGTGAGAAGCACTACTTATCATCTATCAGGCTGAGAGTACCGATCGCGATGGGCACAGGTTCCGCCATATATTCGCAAGTTCAAACATCCGACAAATTTATATACAGCATGCAAACCCCAGATGATGCTTATTATTAGCATCATCAACGGTGAGTTCCAATAGCTTCTTGAGCTTCTCAAGCCTTCACGCTATTTCTGTCTTTAGACGAACCCTCCCACAGAAAGTAGGCCCGAGTGTCAGCAAAATGCGTGGATGACGCCGTAGTCCGAACTCCCAAGCCTCGATCATTTTCCAACTCGTTTTTATGTTCCCAACCTCCACCTCACTTCATCGCTGCAGGCCATTTACGAGATGTTCGAATTCTCCTCAACGACTTGGACCGTCGTTAGCTTGTTCCTGGCGTACTTCGTCAAGCAATACATCAGTGCTGCGTTTTCGCCTGTGAGTTCTTTCGATTTGGGATTCGTCGTGTTCTCATGGTCTGACTTCACTTCAGATACACAAGATTCCGACAATTGGACCATCTGGCGTCATTACCTCTTACTGGGGCGGTCTTAAAGCTCTCAAATACACTAAGGATATGGTCCAGGAGGGATACGAGAAGGTGAGTTCGACTTTGCGTCGTGAATCTAGTAGTATTGACTTGGGCGTAGTACTATGGTCGTCCGTTCAAGTTTCCAATGATGGCTCGTTGGGTTGTGGTGGTCAGTGGGCCGCAGTTGATTGATGACGTGCGAAAGGCTTCCGAAGAGGATCTATCCTTTGAGGAAGCCATCAACGAGGTCAGCATTCATCAGTTCTCATATGATGCTTCCAGTCTCGTTTTCCAGTTTTAACCCCCCGCTCAGGTGCAACAAATCAAGTACACCTTGGGTCCAGAGCTTCAAGAGGATCTGTATCATGTTTCCACGGTCAGAACACCACTCACACGTAACTTGGCCGCAAGGTTCTCGGAAGTGCAAGACGAGATTGCTGCAGCGTTCTCGGAATTTGTGCCTGCGACGGATGATGGTAAGCAGAACAGATTACTCTATTCTTCTCAATCTAATGGAAGCGCAGAGTGGTTGAGTGTCCCAGCATACAGCACGATTGCCGAGGCCGTTTGTCGGACGAGTAATAGGCTTTTCGTTGGCCTACCATTGTGTAAGTCCTGCCTTCCTATCATTTGATATCGTTATTGACTACGGTGAAGGTAGAGACCCTGAATATAGGAAGCTTAATATCAATTTTACGATCGATGTATTCAAGGCTGGTGTTTTGCTGTCCCAGTTCCCAAAGATTTTCCGCCCGTTCGTGTTCGATCATATTACCACAATTGTCATTTACTCATGGTCATTTCAGGATCGCTGCGCGCCTCTTTACCAGTGTGGATGCGAAGATACGGCACGCAATGGACCTTCTTGGTCCAATGCTCGAGGAACGGTTCGCGCGTGACCAGAAGTTTGGTCCGGAGGATCCAGAGCGACCGGTACGTTGACGTCCTCATTTGTTTCTTGGATTATATACTCAAATGGTGGTCTAGAACGATATCGTCAGTTGGATGTTGGACTATGCGAAGCCACAATATCGCAATGTTCGAGATTTTACGATTCGGATTTTGGCGATTAACTTTGCTGCTATACATACGACGTCAACGGTATGTCGATCAGTTGCCTTTGTGTATACGTACAGAGTCTTGACAACTTGTTATACAGGGCTTGACGAACGCGCTTTATGATTTGGCTGTTCATCCCGAATACGTTGAACCTATGAGGGAAGAAATCCTATCGGTCATTGCTACCGAGGGATGGACTAAAGTTGGGATGACCAAACTCCGGAAGCTTGACAGTTTCCTTCGGGAATCCCAACGTCTAGCATCCGGCGCTCGTAAGTCCCAATACGAATTATTGACCTGTTGTGGTTCTTGACCAAGAAACTCTCTAGTGAATGTTACCCGACGGGCAATGAGAGATTTTACTTTCTCTGATGGAACAACTGTACCAAAGGGTGCCTACGTATTCGTCGCGTCTCGTGCAACTCACCTTGACGAGGTTAATTATCCGAATCCTCATGAATTCCAAGGATTCCGGTTTTCCGATATGCGTGAGGATGAAGGAGAGAGTACGAAGCATCAGACCGTTGCTCTTGGACTCGATTGGGTGATCTTTGGTGGTGGAAAACATGCTTGGTTCGTCATATTCCCCTCTAATCGAGACGCGCTCCAGCTCAAGCTGATTTGGCGTTTATTTTTCTTGGATAGCCCAGGACGGTTCTTCGCTGTCAATGAGATGAAGGCAATGTTGGCTTATATCCTACTTAACTACGATATTAAGCTTGAAGAAGGGAAAGGTCGTCCAGAGCCTATGTGGTTTGGTGGGAATAGTATTCCGGACCGTAAGGCGCATGTCTTGTTTAGGAAGAGGAAATCCCTTTGATGGGTTGATTTTATAATGACCATAGATTGTTGGAACGAAATGCTATCCTTTGCAGTGTGAAGCGGGTGGACTCGACAGCACTGTCAACTTCAGCACGCTGCCAGCCGGGTTCCACAAATAAAGCCGGGGTTTAGAACACCGAGATCGTTTGCGACATATGATCCAAATCGCCTCGAGGCTGCTATTCTCATCAACTGACATTTCCCTCGTCGCGCTTGTCACTGCCGCTGACGTTCAAACGTTCCATATCATGAAGCCAACCAACAAACCTCATCCACAACTGTCAACCGATCTCTATCGAAATATCGTCGAGCTCATATGCCCATTGGATAAAGCGACTCTGGCTTCTCTATGCGTCACCTGCCACCACTTTTATCTCGAATCAGCTCGCCCATTATACCATACCATTTATCTTAAATACAGCGCATGCGGAAGCCACACCCACTTCCTCCAAACGATGGTGACATCTCCGCGGTGTGCCCAGCTTGTGAAAGACTATACCTCATCATACGACCACACCTTCGCCGGGGACACAGTACTTTTTACGTCTGCTCTCCATTCCATGGAAAATCTGGTTTCCTTGGCATACGCCTCTTCTGTCCAGTCTGCTAGATCTTTTGCTGATGAGGTTACCGGCCATTGTACATTCCCCCACCTTGAACGCCTTCGCTGGACGTGCTTCCGAAACAAAGGCCATCTTTGTCAATTCCTGCAACGACACCCAAGCCTCCGCATACTTATCGTTCCATGGCCCTCGTATCACCCAGAGATTCGTCTCCCATTTGGGGCAATACCAAATATCGAATATGTTGAGGGGAAAACATCAGACGTGGATGCCTTTCTACCCGGGAGGAATGTCCAGCGACTCTCCTGGAAGGCAGATTACCCTTTTGTTCGCCCTTTCCTTTCACCTGGAGTTCACCGTGCCCTTTGCAACTTGCGGCAACTTGCACTTCGTGGGGAATCCTCGGATCAGGTGTTACAACCGTTGGTCAAAGATTTACAAGAGCTTGAAGTCCTCCAGATAGAATGGTTAGCAAACTGGGTATGTCACTATATTTCCTCAATCTCGATGGACAGGAACTTAGAACCACCTTGGTAGAAGATGGCTTCGCTTGTCAATACGATTAAGGCTCTCCCATGCCTCCGAAGCATGATTGTCACAGATCATCATCGCGTTGGAGATCCTCACCTCTTTGCACTCAATATATTCGAGTCTTGTCATCCGAAGTTGAATCGCGTTTACATTGATGACGGGACGAAGCAACAGATGTATAATCGGTTTTCTTTGACTCCAGATAGATTGGTGGTTGAGAGCATTCGAGTTCGGATCGAAGGACACTGGATGGAAGCGGGTGTCATCGAGAGCCCCAAGCTCATGAACTTCTCATAACACCGACAATTTAGTTTGAAGCCAACGTTACTCCCTTCTGTGTTCATTTGGTATTCCTAGAGATTTTACCGTCTCTGGATCTGACTATTTG
>ML208354.1:8211-62322 GCA_004369065.1 Pluteus cervinus
ACAATGCAGCCGACCTGGATTCAATCTGGTTTATCTACAGTCCCTGATCGCGCAGTTCTTCCAGCCGTTCAGGTTATTGTTGGAAATAATCAACTTAGATCGGCCATGAAGCGAATCGACAGCCGTCCCTCGCCGCGTCCTCACCACGTCACCTTTCCCGACCTCAAACCCGTTACTGACCCGTACCATGAGGTCGATGATAAGGAAGACGCGCCACGGCCAGCTCCCGTTTCCGAGACCATTCAGGATAAAAACTCTCGTGAGATCGACCTTGGCCTCACATCAACCCCATCGCCTCAGAATTCTGCCCTCACAGAACCTGTTCAAAAGTCCGCTCCTCGATCTGGATACTCGACCCCATACCCTTTCCCAACCGGCCGATATTTCTTCATAGCGCAACGTCCATGGATTTCTGGAAATCCCTCGAGCGAGTATTTGCGACCGCCTCCATGCTTCTCTCGGCCTGTACCAGAGAATATGGAAGAAAGGCGGTCGTGCTTCCCGTCTACCAAATTCATATCCATCGATACGGTTGTCACGGATGACATAGATCGGATAGGCTTCACCGCCTTCAAGCACGACGTTGGGTTTGGAGACTGGTGTGAATTCATTATGGTTTGTGAATCCATTCTTCATCTGAAGGTAGATCTGATTGGCCTTGTATCAGGATATCTCCCCCGTGATTCGTGCTCAATGGAAGAACCCTGATCCACGGGAGGAAGATCTGCGCCTCGTCATTAACAACTGGAATGACCAATTTTTCTCGAAGCGAGGGCTCCATATGGCTTTTGTCACCGTATCTGAGAGCCCAGGATATCAACACGCGATAATTTTATGCGATGCCACTGATCCCCGGCCTTCATCGTGGGGGACAGTACCGCTCCCCTCTGCCTCAAAATATACGCAAGCCCCGAGTAGGCCTCTGTTATCTCTTCTCGAATACATGTTACATGAAGCCGATGTATCTCGTGGAGCCCATGAAGTGCCAACTAGCTCCGTGCTAGCTCCCGACATAACCTCGACCTCTCCACTGCTGTCAGGTAACGACAAGAATACGGCACTCGAGGGTCCGTCTACCTTGCCGGAGGCCTCGACACCTGGCACATCCCTGACGATGGGAGATCCCAGTTCACCCCTAGTCGTACCTGATGCCTTGCCTATCCCCTTTATTGAAAAGGAACACAAACGGTTCACTCGGCCTGTTCCAGATGACTTAGGAAGCCAACCGAACTTCAAAACCACCCGAATTCTATCCTTAAACCAAGGAGAATTAAAGCCGATCAACCCACTTCATGCATCTTCCAGACGCGATATAAACAGCGAGGACTGGGGCGATTTCTTTAAGGTATGAGAACTGTCTTCGAGATTGAACTGGAACTCATGTTGCACATAGGACATCGATGGGGTTGTCACTCAAAACTCCGAGTCGAATATCACCACAGATATCGGCAAATATTATAAGGACCAGTTACTTCCCCTCCTCAAGTCCTGGAATGGCCAATTCTTCTTGAAGCGAGGAGTACAGGTCATCTGCTGCACCCAATATACGCGTAGAGGGCCGCTGCGATCGGAGAATTTCGCATTATATCTGCGCGATATCAAACCAGCAGCCAGACTGGCGCAGGGAGAGTTTGATTCTGAAGAATTCATGAAGGTCGAAATTCTTGTGGATAATGCGGAGGATGACGACGAGAATTTTGGCTTCATTCCGAGGGGTAGGGTACTGTAGACCAACTTCGGCTTGGTGGTAAATGACGTGTCGTGGTTCTCTACAAATACACTACCTATGGTAGATCTACTAAGTACAGGAGTCGACAAGGACGGTAACTTTCGAGTTCGATATAATGTATGATCCCATATCCCGCTTTTTGTACTGTCCGTGAATATCCTACGCAATGTGCATTCCGAATTGCAATTTCTGAGATCTGATAGCTAAGCATTGAACGATCAACGGAGTGGGGTACCAACAATTACAGAAAGTCCAACGTGAATAAGATATGTATATACTATCATACAAACTAACACAACAACCAATGCTTGTCCGTTACGAATACGAAGGTCCGACGCCTCTCAACGATCCAACGACCAGAGGGTTCGTAGCAACCTGAGGATGACGCAAAAGTTGGAACCTAACCAGAGCTGCAATCTTCAACCAACCAGGCGAAACCGGGGTGGGAGGCATAATTGGCCTGCTAGGTGTAGAAAACAACGCGTCCTTGAAGTTTCTCGAAATCAGTTTCGAGTTGGCCGGATCTAATGGTTTGGAAGCTCCAGGTTTCTTGATTCCAACTCCTGTGAGCGGAGGGGGTACGACTTGGATTAGGATCCCAGCGCTCGCAGCCTTTTCTGAGGGTCGGGCTAAAGGTCTAGGAGTATTGGTGATGGGGACGGATGGACGAAGTTGAGATTTGAGGATGGATTTAGGCGGATCGGCACCACCCGGATGTCGGTGCTGGTCGTGCAGAACGGATTGTTAGTTAGAATACGAGAGGGGAGGAAAGAAAGTGCATACCTCGAATCGAACCTGTCGATTATCTCCTGTCGTGGCTTGATGGCCACTATACGGATGATTTGGATGATGTTCGATATCCGAGGCGTCCGAATCTCCCAAATATTGTTCAGATTGCCAGGGAGAAGGGCTAGTCGTCAACCGCACATCATTTACTCTCATAAGTTGTAAATCCTTCACTTCTTCCCCCTCCCCAAGCGAATCATCTTCGTCCCCTCCATCGAGCTGAGGATTCTGCTCCAACCACTGCTTGATGATCCTATGCGTACTTTCTTGATACATAGCTTCGTACTCTCTGAACTTCATACCACCGAAGATGAGGTAGATGCATCCAATTCCAAGAACGGCTGTTACGGCGATTCTGCTGCCGAGGAGAGCTTGTTTGGTAAATGGCGGCGGAGCATCTTGTGTCGGATCGCCGGTGCGCCATACATAAGCCAGCATACAAATTATGAATGCGACGAGAGACCTTGAAGAAAGCAATTAATAAAATTAAATGAGAAGAAGGAGAGCTTACCACGCGAGGAAAACAGCAGGCATCGCCAAAAATACCCATGCATTCCAGAATAAATTCGTACCACGAATTTTTGCCACTTGCTATACCCAAAATAAATAAGCTATAGGATTCTTCGCAAAACGTAGGGAATTCGAACGTACCCAAGCCCAATGTGCGCCCTTATACGGTTTCCGCATCTCATGGAACCGTCCAATGTAGATACACCCAAACAAAAGACTTAGAAACGCAAAAACCAAGGATATAAGCGCAGAAGTTCGAATAATGATATCTTGAGCAGCTGCGTCGATCTGCAGAATCGCAATGATGGCTCTGGAAAGAGGTGAGTACAAGCCACGAATATCCAAAGTTTGACTAATAAACGTACGAGAGGAGCAACACGGTTAGAATGTTGAAAGTGGCCCATTCGCTGAGGAGCGCCTCGATAAAATTGTTCCAAGAATCCTTCATCTTCTTATAACTAAGTGGTTCCTGCTTTCGGTCCAAATTTGAAAGGGTATACGTCGTCCCCGTTCTAAACCTAAACGGCCTTGCCCTCACACCGACTGGTATCTCGTGAACACGTCCATGATGCGCCGTCGCCGTCATATCAGAACCACCAATGGAAGTCATACCCGTATCAGAATCATGTGGATGAGGACCTGCAAGAAGTATCGCAACATCCGGCAACGACTTTTCCGCATGTTCGAAAAGTCGTATTATACGAACCCAGTATAAACCAGGAAGTCGTAACATGAGAGCGTGATAAACCTGGAAGGCGATGACGTCGACGAGGAGGGCCTTGATGAAGTCCGTTACTGTAGTTTTGATTGGTAAATCGTCGAGAGCCGTCCCCGAATTTGAATCTGTCGATGTCGATGACTCTCCACCACCACTACCCGTGGGAGGAGTATCCTGATTCCCGCCGCCTCCACCTCCCAAATGCGTTGTAGAGTCCCTCAAATCCTCAAGCCTCTGCTCCCCTCTCAACTTTGCAAACTCCGTAACGCTCATCTGGAAAGGATTCGGAGGTTGGTATCTCTTCGAATCCCTATCCTGGTCTCCAACCGATTTCTCATCCCCGTCTCGTCCTCCAACATACGTGCGACTCCTCGACTGCGTAGCTCTACGCGACCGGATCCTATTAGCATTATCAGGATTCGTTCCAACGCTGCGTAGACTGGGTGGTGGATGAATGTTATGTCCTGTGCTGCGGGAATAAGGTCGACTTTCAGGAAGGGGAGGGTAGTTTGCTATACTGGGCGAAGCTTCATAAGCTTCATAGCGGGGGCTTGGGTTGGAGATGCCATCGCCGTAATCGAGGTCGCTGCCGTTGTCATTGGGCTCCTCCACGTCATGATCATCCTCGTGTTCGTGATCAGAGGTAGAACCAAGGTCACTTTGCGATCGTGCACGGTCTACGGTGAGGAAAGGTTGTGGTGGTAATTCGCATATTTCGATGCTTTGTGATGGGCGTAGTGAACGCAACGGCACCGGCCCGACCGTAGCCGAAGGTGTGCGGGAACGAGGGATTTCTATGTTTTTGGTCTACTCAGTTACGTTCTTTTATAAGAACAAGGAAAACATACCTATAACAATGGGATCTGTGGTAAGATAGCCAGAATTCGCATTTGTAGGGTTGTCATTGGGGAAAGGGAGGTCTGTTGATGTGGACGCGGTGGTGGTGGAGGGAAAGCCACGAGGCTGATGGAGAACGCAGGGAATAACCGATGTAGAATCTTGTTGACATGTACACTTGCCTGCCGCCCACTCCGACGGCATTCTGGAGGTGCGTATCAAGTCAAGAAGTAAGAATCAAGAATGGGGAAGACGAACAGAAAGTGGGGGAAATGTTGACCGCGTTGATTGTCGACCTCAGGCCCAGGGAGGTTTTTGAAACTTCATCAGAAAAACCCTTACCTGACCTATCACTAAATGGTGTACCATCCGTCGTCGTCTGCGGCCTGCTTTCGGGCACAAAGGCTTACCCATTCGCCGGGACGGTTATGCTCCAACTTCATTGACACTGTACAGTCCCTAAGTCTTGTAGTAAGCCGCCCCTGACGCCCAGGTGCAACCATTCTGAGTGTCAAAAAAGGCTCCTGGAATCAGGTGCAAACCGTCGCATCAAAACTTTCTTCTGACAGATAAACGCTCACCTCGGGAACGTTTTCGCTTATTGTACTTTGGAGACAATGAGTCGCGTCTGCTTTGGAATGGTGTTGCCATTGGTAGGCAACGATTTGCATTGCGTCTACATGGCGGTATCTCCTGCCGATGATGAGCGGTATTACGTTTTGCGATTCCTATTCGCAGTTTTTCTTCGAGTGGTATCCCCTTCTATCGCGTCGAATCGATGATCACAGCACGCGCATCGATAAGGGATCCCCACTAGGGGCGTCGACGCCCACCACTGCACACATCCTGCAAAACCCAAGGACCAGACGAACGGTACTGAACTTACCAACAAACAGCTTCCGTAAGGGTTGGCACGCCACCACGGAGGTTGATGCTGATTAAGTTGAGGATTGACTTTTATGGCATCCTCTGGCGCCGACTGGCGATGGGGATCATGGGAGTGAGTCGGGAACGCGGGAACAGCGACCTAATCAGAGACCTACGATTGCGACACTAAGCTTCGAGTTGTCCACAGTCATGCCTTGCGTGTTGCAGGTAGCCTTTAATCGGCCAATGATCTTCGTGAGGTACAGGATATTAATCAAGTTTGGCTTGCTCGAGGCGTCTAGTGAATGGGAAATTTCCCTGTGGATCCGAAATACCACGATGAATTCAGATACCGTGGAGGTCAGCAGATCAAACGCATATGTTTTGATTCCGTTGATCCCGGGGGTTTATAGTCCTCCATTCGGATCACATCAAAGCCTGCGCAATGAGTAAGTAGTGCTGTTCCGTTGTCAATGATCGGTATCAACCCTCCATGCGAAGTGATTTCGTACGTCGCGTCGATAGAAGGTGGTGGAAGGAAATAGGTTTCTGGTGCGCACGCCGGGACCAACCAAGGGACCAGCTTGAGTTGGCTGCAAGACGTCGGGTTCGTTATCTTATCTAAGATTCCGAACGTGGCCGCGGCCGCTGCCGGAATCCGGTCTTTTCAGCCAAACCAAACATGTCCGGAGACTGGTGACCCCGCCGAACCTCTCCCCACTGCTGGGGCGCGTGTTTCCTGAGCGTGGCTTACCGTATCTCCTCCCATACAACAGCAATGGTTCATCCATAACAATCAGAAAGCCCAGGCCCGGCGAGGGTGCAACACGAACCTGCCTAGTAGTTTCGATCCCGGCGACGATGGAAATGATTTAATTCGAGGAAAGTCCCGCTGGTGGTTCGCGAGTGGAAAACACAGGTATTTGCCCATCAGCGCTCAGCGCTCAGCCGTCAATGGCACGACAGACAGTCAGTTCGCTATTTTATCTTATCTAAAAATAAATCGCAGGTTCTAAATGTGGCCGTCGTTTCCGTGGCAGCTTGCGTCGACGCGCTCCTTTCAACAAACAACCATGTCCAGTGACTCTGCTGAACCTCTCCCCCCTACTGGCCGCACACCAGGGAGTGACAAGCCATCTACTCTAGTCAATTCAGGTATCTATACCCATCCGGCTACTAGACTCTGAGTATTTCGCTAACTTTACACAGAAACGGCAATTCGTCACATTATATTCTGGAAGAACGGTTTCTCAATAGGAGATGGAGACTTAATGCGATATGATGACCCAAAAAATGCCCGGATTTTGGCTGAAATAAATTCTGGGTGGGTCATGTTATCTTTTGGGGGGCCTGTCACATTGCAGTACTCACCGAATTCCTCAAGTCGTGCGCCTCCTATAACCTTTAACGTTGATCCTGGTCAACCAGTTGAATTACGGGTCGCTAACAGAAGTGAGGAAGATTATATCCCATCGAGTCGGAAGGGCATGATTACGATCATATCAGTACCTATATTGTCTTGGGTACAGCCATTGATTGTGTGCTTCACTTGACCCTGTATTTTATCCTGTCCTTCATAAGGTCAGATAACTCTCCCTGCTATATAGGAAATCGGTGACGTGGATGAGAACAAGTATTGGGACAGTAGAAGTGGAAACACATTATAGTGCTCCAGAAGATACCGCCGGTGAACGAGGATAGAAATTAATATTGTAGTTGAGCCTAAAGAGAACCAGCCTGGGGCCGATTCAAGCTCTATCGAATTCGAAAGTCAAGGTGGCTCTGATCCTGACATTACGAACATTTAACTGGCCTGACCAGACATCGAATATTCCGCCTCCGGAGTCCTCCTTACCTCCTTTGCCATCGAACTTGTCTCCACACACTTTCCAACCGGATCCTTCCGCCAACTATCACCATCACTACAGCCTGTGTTATTCAGGCATTACAATAACGTACGGCATAATTCGACGGCGAAGCTTTCTTGAGCTCAACTCAGCGGGAACTGCAGATAGACAAGTTCCATGCGCAACACAACCTAAGCAGTGCTATTGGATTTGATCGCTGTGGTTAACAAGAAAGTTGTATTGCGCCTACACCTGCTAAACAATGCTTACCATTTCAATGCGGCAACTTGAGTTGGATGGTCGTTATCTTATCTTATCTAAGGTTCCAAGCGTGGTCGCGGCCGCTGCCGGAATCCGGTCTTTGCAGCCAAACCAAACAGCTCCACCACAGCGCGTGTTTCCCGAGCACCATGCACTGACTTTGATTTTGACAACATCTTTAGGTATCATCAATACTCAAGAAGGGCGCATAAGCACCTCCTCCCATACGACACCAACGGTCCATCCATAACAATCGGAAAGTCCAGGCCCGGCGAGGGTGCAACGGGATCCTTTTTCAGAGGTAGTTTCAATCCCAGCGACGATGAAGACGATACAGATCGAGGAGAGTCCTGCTAGTGGTTCGCAAGTGGAAAACGCAGGTATTTACCCATCAGCGCTCAGCCGTCGATGACACGACAGACAGTCAGGTTCGCTGTTCTATTCTATCTAAAAATAAGTCGCGGGCTCTAGATGTGGCCGCTGTTCAACGTTTATATGCGGCCACTTGCGTCGACGGTCGACGTACATCTTCCCGCTCTTTTCAGCAAGCAACCATGTCTGGTGACTCTGCCAGTGCTAAACCTTCCCAAACTACACTCGGGAATGGCAAGCCATCTACTCCGGCTAAGTCAGGTATCTATGCTCACCGGCTAGATCCTGTGTATTTCACTAACTTTGCATTACTATCACTTGCATAGAAGACGTGGCAATTCGTCACATTACATTTTGGAAGAACGGGTTTTCAATAGAAGGCGGAGAGCTAATGCGATACGATGACCCAAACAATGCCCGGATTTTGGAACAAATTAATTCTGGGTGGGTGCTATCGTTTTTTGGGGATCTCCGTCGCGTAGTATTCAGTACTCGTCTCCTTAATTAAGTCGTGCGCCTGCTGCAATCCTCGGGGTTAATCCTGGTCAACCCATTGAATTACGGGTCACCAAGAGAACTGAGGAGGAATATGGCATCGCACCGGTGAAGAAAGGCTTGATTGCTAGGCTATCAGTATCTATATTGTCGGTGATACAGTCATTAACTTGACTCGGTCCTGTATTTTTTTACTGTCCTTCGCAAGGTCAGACAAGTCTCCCTGCTATATAGCTGTAGGAAATCGGCGATGTGGATGAGAACATGCATCTGGATAGTAGAAATTCGTTATAGTGCTCCAGAAGATAGTGACGAGGGAAATTATAGTTGAGCCTCTAGAGAACCTCCTAGATGGCGATTCGAACTCCATGTCAAGGCGGCTCTGAGCTTGACACTATAGACATCTAACTGGCCTGGACGTCGACCTGACCGCGCCTCTGCATCTACTTAATACTCTGCTCCTCTATACCATCGAACTTTGCCCATCCACTTCCCAACTGGACCCTTCGTCCCCCAAACAGTACTTATAATTAATCATAACATACCCTGCGTCGTTCAGGTGTTAACGTACGTCGTAAGTAATTCGAGGGCGAAGCTTTCTCGAGCTCAACTCGGTGGAGAACTGCAGATAGACAGCCTCATCATACGCAGTCACGTTGATCGCCATTGTTACCAAGAAATTTGTTGTATTGTACTGTACACCAATCGCCTGTACCAGTACCGTACTGACGTCAGACCGACAAGATATGTACATACAATGAGAATGTCGTAGCCTACACCAACTTGAAGAACCCAATTGCAAGTTATTTCCCACCATTTTGAATCGACCTCGCCATGGCTGTATAAGGTAACGTTGCTTGCCACCAAAATACCAGAGCTAAACCGACGATACCATGGAGGGTACCCCAAACGTTTTCAGGTGTAACTCGATAGCTATGGAAGTTCAGGTTATTGGCAGCTTGTGGTAGAAAGGAAGAGAAAAAGACGGGACACCGGACAAAGGACCTACCCTTCCATGAAAACACCAAAGCTATAAGGAATGAACCTTGGTGCGTTGTATAGGACTGTGGAACAGATGGTGTGGTAGACACAGAGGGATAGTGCTAATGCGCGTTTTCCGGGTAGGAATTCTACATGTCGGGAGGTGAGATAAGGATAAGGATAAGGATAAGATGAGATTTGGACCGGGGAGGTAAGTGGATTTGGGACTGACCGGGTAACCCGAAGCATAACAATGATGCTATACAAGTTGCCAAAACTAATGACGCATAGAGCTGCAGCGGTTAAATGTTAACCGAACTATCATTCAACTCCAACTCCAACCCGACTCGGAAAGACAACTTGTAGAAACAGAGATAAGGAAAACGAACGTACCTTGAGGAATACGACGGCTGTGTTGTTAAGTTGGATGAAAGGAAGTGCACCAGGCGAGTATATCCCTTGTAATGCGATAGGTATTTCAAGTGCGATGTGAAGCAGGAATACAGCAGAACTGTATCGAAGATAAGGGGGTGGTTAGTGTTGATTCAATTCGACCAGTTCAGACGCTTATTGAAATTGGAGTACTTACAGTGGACTATGACCCGGTGTTGACATCTCCTTGAAATTTCCTTTCGAGTTGGTTCCGAGCAGTGGTGTGGGGTGGAGGCAAGTTGGGAGTTTTACTATCGTCGTGGGTACGAATTCGAGCGTGTAGTTCTATGTATATGAAGGACACCCTCGGGATCGGGAAGAAGTATATGCCCGGATGTTGCGTGCACGCGTGCACGGTGACGATGTGCTTGACAGCGACGCCGACGTGAGACGTGGGAGGAAGTCCAAATCTAGGGAAAAATAATTTTGGCGTGGGCGCCACCACCCGCCACGGCGAAGTCGACGCGTCTGACGCGTAAGTTTCCTACGTACCACCACCACCACCACCCCTTCTTCGTTTTCAGTTGGGGCACTAGGTCTAAACGTTAGAAAAAATGCCACGAGCAACCAATTCATCCGGTCCAATTTCAGCACAAGCGCAGCAAGACCAAGTCTCAGAAGGAATCGATAACTTTGAATTACCAAAAGCACTGGTGACGAAGATAGCTAGATCTACAGTGAGTTTCATCTAACTCCCACCCCGTGTAATCCCCTCCTATATCACTTCATTCGTTTTCAGTGTGTCGTTCGAACTTCGTATGGGATACGAAAGCTAACTTCCAATCCTCCTTTACTGGCATCTTATCTTGTATAGATACCGGACAATGCGGAACTGCAAAAAGACACAGTTTTATCCTTGGTTAAAGGATCGACTGTATTCATAAACTATCTTGCCGCGACGTGAGTAACCCCGCGCTTGTCCTCTTCGCGTTGCTCGCATCCATCTCGTTGGTTTCTAAGACATCGACACCTTATCACTCCCCAAACAGTGCACACGACGTCGCAGCCTCGAAGCAACATAAGAGTATCTCAGCTTCAGATATGATGAAAGCACTCGAGATGATGGAATTTGGCGATATAGTCGAACAAATTCAAGCTGAACTACTTGGTTTGTCTCCGAGTCTCGTCCTTTTATTCTCGCGTTCTAACTTCCACTCATACGATGCAGTCTATCGGGAACTAGCAAAGACCGATAAATCCAAACGCGGAACTTCTGGTATTGGCGGTAGTAGCGGTGGTGAGGGTGACCCCATCAGTCCTGTTTCTGTTTCTGGTTCTGGTACTACAGGAGGAGGTCCCGCAATAATCCCGCCTGGAGTCCCAGGATCTGGCGGTACCCCCAATGTCGACGCCGATGGGGAAGGAGTCTCGGCGACAAAGTTGAAGGTTAGATTCACCGTTCCGCCTACGATTAAAGCCAAACAAGGGGCTGCTCCTGCTAGTGGGAAGGTAGGAAAGAAGGAGAAGGGAAAAGGTAAAGCAAGGGAAGAAGATGCCACGGTGACGAATCAAGGTAAGAAAGAGGTGACGAATAAAAGTAAGAAAGAGAAAGGAGTGGGTATAAAGGAAAAAGGGAAGGGTAAAGCCAAAGAAGCGGCTCAACCACAACCACCTGTGCCTGCACCTGCAGATGCAACTATCTCAAGGGACCAACTCAGGCTGGAAGAGGACGAAGGTGCGTCAGTTCATAGTATTGATTTCGGTCGTGAAATGAAGTGATGACTGGGATTCAATAGATGAATATGCATATGAAACTCCTGATAGTGCATATGCTGATGATCATAGCGATCGTGAGGATTGTTTGGTGTCGTAGTGCGTCGTAGCGAAGGTTGGAACTTGGGGGTACCGGTACCATAGTAGTAGTGAGATAGATAGACAATCTTGAAGTTGCAAGAAAATCTGGCAGTTATATGTACTTATCAATAATGCATAGTGTATACACTCGTGACATCCGGGCTGCATTTCCTGTTGTGGGGAATTTGCATCGACAGAATTAATCAAAAACACATTCAACACGGTGGGCAGAATATGGGAGCTCTGAATGTTGTTACCGTTAATGATATTCGGAATGCCGGGAAAGACGTACGAACCTGTTTTACCCCCGAATAGGAACATAAGACGACAATCGCCACGTTGTTGTGTTTGTCTTGGGCATTATACCGGGCTGTCTTGCTGGGAGAGAGGCCGTCGCCATGGTTTAGCAAGACCTCTGGAGGAGTCAGCTTTTCCGACTTTGAACGACCTGCACGCGAATAGGGAGGAAGTTAGTTAGGGTGTAGTGCATGTGATGATGCAGTCGTACATACTACATCGCAACGAGCAGGTTTCAAACAAGGATCATTTCTCCGTTTTCCGAGAGAATAATGACCTATCTGCAATGGAAAAGCTTGTTAAGCTGTTTCTTTCGAAAACGCGGACAATGCACGTACCTGATGAAGCTTGAAGGATTAAAGATGTTTGATATCAGGGAGCGTTTTGTCAACGGAAGGTGTTAGGAACTGCCTCGCGAAGGCTCACTCAAAGGGCAAACGAGGTCTGGGGGAGAAACGATATCTCAAATCTAGGGAAGACGCTCATACATCGAAGGCTACAAATACTGCGAAGACAAAAGGGATCAAAGAGGAAATGCACCAGGTCAGTGCAAGAACAAGAAAGTGATCCAAAACGGGACGGAGGTCAAGGCAAAGGTGGCGGAACGGAGGCGAGAGCCGACGGTTCGTAACAGAAGGTCACATCCTCGAGGATAGAGGCCCTGAAGAGCTGTCGTCCAGCAAAGGCGGTACGCTGTTCGGGACGCGGTGCGATCGGGGACGTTGAAGTATATCACATCAGCGGAAAAAGGCAACAGCGACCAAGGCCGAGAACGCCGGGTTTGTACTCTGCGAAAAAAAAAACCATTCAAAACCTGGCGTTCGGGTGTTCAAGCCAGATTGGCTCAAAACTTCGAGCTTCAAACTCCTAATCCATCACCTGGGTCGCTCTAGCTTTTCTCCAATCCAAACGGCGAGTTGGAATCGAACCAAAGTTGTCCAAAAAAGGCAATTCTTCCCAGGTACTGTAAACCATTTCTACCCCCCTCAGAATAATCCCCAGGTCACTGGTGCTCACTCCTTGCACCAACAGGAACCCATCAAATGGCAATTGAAGGTGGCGCGTTCACAAATCCGACAGTGACTCGACGGGCGCCAGAGTTACTAATCCACCTCCAGCAAAGGTCTGGTCGTTGAGTTGAAGAGTGGTTATCGCAGTTGAGGGGAGATGATGGATGCGAAAGTGAGTTAAGTCACAACCGAGTTCTTGTGGTGGCGTTGAGGAATGATGAGGCCTCCAATTTACAGGGAGCGTTCAAAGTGACAATGATGAAGGTCGACTGAATAGAGATACGCAGTCCGGCGAGGCGACTCCAGCCCAACATACGTTCACTCCTGTAGAACCCCATGAACTGAGATTCTCCGCTCCCGACGTTCCACACCCGCCGTGCACCCGAACATATCTGAAAAAGGTGTGGGTGGTGAGCCGATAGGCGACATTATCGCGTCTCCGAGTTGTTGTTGGAATGCGTCGGAGAGGCGGGAGGTTTACAACGCAATAGGCTAGGTGCTCTCGGTGCGCCGGGCGGTGGTTCTTTGACATTTGAGAAAGAATTTGGGGAGAGGATGGATGGTTGAAAGTCGGACTCCGCCTCAACGTAGTAACCAAGGCTTGACCGGTTGACCGCTCGAGGTCACCAACCAATGGGGGAAAGTCGCAGCTTTGCCCAGGTGCTGGGCGTCGTGAGCGATCGATTGACGGTGGTAGACCTGCTCCGGCACTCATATATCATATTTGGGAAGCAAGAGGGTGGCGATAAACGAGGGTGGCGTGGATGTTTGGGGGAGGGAAGATTGGAAGCGTTACGCTATCATGTACCGCTCTTGTCGTCCATTTCCACTACGTCGCCGTCCCCATTTTCTCCGCTTCGGAACGTGAAGCGTTGGGGTTTAAGGCGGAACGGTTTTTGAATAGTTGGCCGTCGACAGGTAGGGATAGCGTGCCTTGCGATCTGAACGTGCAGTGGGTCGGGTCGGGCTTCGGTGGGAGAAATAGAGTCTTCCAGTGATGTTTGTTGTACAGAAATTAGGTGATTCCGTCTTCAAGCAAAAGTTGTGTGGGGGTTTGATCCGGGTCGCTGGTGGTTTGGGTGATAGTTTGTGTTAAGAAACTCGACCCAATCGATGGAGGTCGGCCAGTTATACACCATTAACCTAGATACGATGTCCATCAACATAAATCCCGAGGGCGCAAAAAAAAAAGAGACGCATACGTTACGCTTGAATAGGTTCTTGCCACCTTCACAGGGAGGATTACCCATCAAGTCCTTTGACTCGCAAGGTAATTGGCAAGTTTGGCTTGGACAGCTGCACCATCGGCGAAGACCTCATCGGGATTGATGTCCATATTGAACTGTTTGCCGTTGAAGAAGTTGGAGGCGAGCTTGGGATACGGGATACGTTCAACTTCCGACCAAGGCAATTTGACTTTCTTTGAAAGGGAGGCGCCGTATTGGACTGGAAGCGAGAGTCAGTGGCAAATTTGAGGTGGATAAGTATGAACAAGACCTACGCAGTTTGACGAGGGCGAGGTTGGAGAGAGCTTCTACCGTGGAGACATTGTGGCTATGACCAAATGCGACTTCTGTCGGAAGATTCTTCAGACCGTTAAGCGGCATCAATGACACAAACGAGGTCATGAAGACGGGCGCATTTACGAGCGACAGGAGGGAGTGAAGGTTGTGGATAGACGTGTAGAACACCTCTCGTGGAAACCGAAGTCCTGATTTCAAACAAGCAATTCGAGAGAAAGGTATACACCAGGATGTGATACCTGTTCAACGTCATGATGACTGGGCGGCGCCTTGGGAATGGATGGTTGAGAGAGGTGCGGCCCAGGAGACGTATGCTTCAAGGGCAAGCCGGCCTTCCAATAACCTAGTCGACATCAGAGGAAAACTGAAAGAAAAAGCGTGGAGGCGCCGACACGGTCGCTCGAGCGCCAACAACAAGGCGAGTCCAGTGCGTGCGTGCGCGTGAACGCTCCTCACAAAGTATTGTAGTGGAGGTGAAAACACTTGAAAACACTTGATGGTCGAGGACCCTGACTAAAGTGCTAAAGTTTGGCTCTGCTTCCTGCGGCAGGCGTCCCGCGTCCACCTTTCGATGAGACTGCGTAGTATCGACCGATGCAATACAGCACAACCATGGTCAATCCCAGCTTCTTCGACGACTGCGCTTGCTGGGTCTGGGTCTAATATCCGCCTATGTTCGGATCCACTTGGACGTCCCGAATGATTCCTTCAGCGGTGATTCCTTCAGTGGTGAGTCACTTGTATACGCAAATACGAACTGCTATCATCATCTCACCGGTCGTTATTGTTCTTTGTTCCTTTCCAGCCCCAATAGACGCTGCGTAGCTAAACGTTTTCAAGGTGACTGGGCGTGTTTACGCTTGGGGTTTGTCGATCCGCCAACCTGCTGTGCATGAAGCTCGGACGATGTCGGATGCACGGAATAATTGACTTGCACTTATGCAACAATTACTGTGGTCTCAATGGAAAAATGGAAGGCGGAAGAAGTAGAGGGTTATGGATTGGAGCCTTTTTTTTGGCAGAGGTACTGATGGACGATGGAAACGGGGTATCGGAAGCACTCTCAGGTTTGTCCTTTCTCTTTTTGTCTTGATGCTGAATCTTATGACAAGAGGGTTTAGTACAGTGTATCACGGATTCGCCCCAGTTCAGGTGACGGGATCTAATTCGAGGCCATGGGCTCCCAGTTCTGCATCGACGCGTATGGCTGAGAAGTATGTGCCCTTGATACCGAGTCCCGCCGCGGTGTGAAGCCCGGCGCTTTCATTTGTACGAGCCTAAGTGTCTTCTCGAAGCTTTAACTATACGAGCTTGACGTGGGCGAATCCCCTGTGTGTATATCCTATACCTCTTTCCTTCCCTTGCACCGGAACTGATTCGTTATGGTCCGTTTTCAGTAACAAGACTCAATCTATCATACATGCCAGGTAGCGGCTACCTATTCGGACTCCTCGCGTCGATTTCACCTCTCAAAGCGGGACAGTCAGCGACGACGTCGTGGTGTCAAGTTCCTCGCGCTTATAATACCCAATAGCGAGGCGCAATGTTACTTATCCAACAAGTGATGAGCGAGGGTTTGGCCAGTACACGCGGCTCAACCGGCTCAACCGATGATATTTGGTAGGTTTCCCCATGATTTTGTTAGTACGCCTGCTCACGCTCTTCATGGCGCAGTCCTTGTATCAGATAGAACAGAGGTGTAGTGCTCATATCCCTTTGCAAGGACTTTTGTCTGGATGTTGGGCGTGCATGTTACGTTATATATTACATCTTCAACTGAATCTTCAACATTTTCCGCGTCGAGCCCCATGCACCAGAATATGATGGACAGTAGTGAGCTCTGCGGAGATCCACCTCCTTCTCGGTTGCCATCTATTCCCTGGTCGGATGCGATGAGCTCCTGATCACATTATGGGCGCTTTTTCGGGATTACGGAATTATACTCATGCTGACAGCGTGGACGGTTTGAGCGCCTACGTCCCTTTCCGTCTCTCTCTATCTCCCCACCAGCAAGCTACACGCTGAAAGTTAGTTGATCGTTGCGCTGCAATTCGTCACAACCTCGACCTTGACTATCTGCTGAACGGTGTTTTGCTCCTCAACTGCAGGCCCCTTTGGCAGTAAACTTGCTACATAACGCTAAGCCTTGTTCTCGAGGTCGTAGGCTTTCTTCAGCCCCACATCTCCCTCCATCGACTCTTATTTTCCCCTTCTGGGACCCACGGAATGCCAATTCAGAGCCGAAGTGCCAATAATGTGCCCGATTCCCAACAGAACACCTTCGGGTCTGGGGGAATGGGCAACAACGGCACAACTAACAACAACCACGATTACAGCCAAGGGAAGACGATTGACAACAGTAACAATACCGGTGAGTAGTGTTCGAGCTTGTGAAGTCGGGCAGTATTGACTTAATTGATCCAGCGACTTACTATGGTTCAAGTCACTACAGTCATAATCCTACGTATATTTTGGGTACACCACCTGGTACGTTCAATGCAGTATACGAACATTGTGAAACTCACTCATGATATCTATTATCAGCACCAGTAGGCCCTCAACCTATCGACATCCTCCGTGAACGGACATGCGCTGGAGCAGCGTTCGACTCTGCCGAGCGCGGAGAACCCCCTCGGTGCCATCCAGACACCCGTATGGCCGTCTTATCAGCCGGTAGCTCTTGGGTGGATAACCTCAATGCGATATGCTTCTTTATGTGGATCACGGGCTGGGCCGGAGTGGGGAAGTCAGCAATCCTCCAAACTCTTGCAGAGGAATATCGGGGGAAGATGCGGTTAGCCGCTACTTTCTTTTTCTTCCAAGCCAGCAACAATCGCAACACCACTTCGAGGTTCGTTGCGACCATTGCGGAACAACTCATGCATTCGGTTCCCGGTGCTCGCGAAATCATCCTCCACAAAATCGCCAATAACCCAACAATCTTCCTCGACAAATCCTTTAGCAGCCAATGGCAGACTCTCGTTGTTGATACCCTGTGTCACCCTGCTGTTCCACGCCCCATTGCTCCCATGCTCATCGTCATCGATGGTGTGGATGAGATCACCTCTCGTGAGGAGCAGCACCTTCTCCTTCAAACCATCCTCAACAGTGCACAACAACTAGGACCATCATACAAATTCCTCATTGCTTCACGGCCTGAACAGCAGATTGCGGGGGTGTTTGCAACTTTTGGTATCTCCCAAGAGAGCAGGATTGAACTAGCTGATAGTGATGATACCCGAGCCGATCTCAGAGTCTTCCTGCAGGCCTCTTTTTCGAGAATCCATCAAGCACCCAATTTCCAATCCACATCACCAACCCAAGCCTGGCCAGAACAAAACGTGATTGAACTTCTGGTCAAAAAAGCTTCAGGACAATTTGTATATGCATCAACTGTCATCCGATTTATGGAAAGCCTTGATGATCCACAGGGTGCTCTCGAGATCATTATAAAGGGGCGGGATGTCCATGCAGAGTCCTTTAAAGAGCTGGACTACCTTTATTTGTTATTAATGGAGCGGGTTGAGAGGTCAACACAAAAGAAACATCAACACCTGCTCCACCATCTACTTGTTTGCATATATATGCACCTAGGTAAGTTACTTCAAACTGCCCAGACTGATTCCAGTATTCATGCTAGTTTTTAGTTAGGGAAGTTGGGGATGAACTTCATTTACTTCATCCTGAAAAATCAAATGAAAACCTTGTGAAGAACTTATTAAGAAAGCTCAATCCTATTCTTGGCACAAATGGCGAATACTGCCACAAGTCATTTATTGAGTTTCTCATCCAACCATCTGCCCCTCATTTGTTTTCAATCAATTCCTGGCATATCTCAGGAGTCATATCACTCTGCTTACCAGTGTTCTTGGAGAATAACAAAGACAAAACCCCACTTTTGTGCTTTGTTGAAAGAGCTTCACCCACTCCAGATCTTGTCTTCTGTCTTAATGAAATGCCAGAAGGTAAACTAAGCTCATGGGATTATAAAGATGGTTGTAAAGCAAAGGGATATTTATGGGACAACCAGGTGTGTTAACTGATTCATGTATTTCATGTTCTTGAACAGCCATTCATAATCAATACATCAGTGGCTACTTGGTTGGCTAGGGTATCAGTTTAGCATGTAAGTCTCCTTGCATTTGTTTGATAGTATTGCTGAAATATCAGGATGTAGGGTTGGGAGGTAGGTTTCTTGCTTGCATTGTTGCGAGGATATTATGAATATGTTGGAATGTTGAAATGTAGAGGGCTGTAAGTGTCTTTTCTGCATTGTTGCTGGGCAATACTGAGCTGTTGAAATGTAGACTTGAGAGGTAAGTCCCTGTTCTGTGCTGTGGCTGGAGTTCACTTTGCTTCCAAAATCTAGAGTTGAGCAGTAAGTCAATTCTTGTATTGTTTGGGGTAGCACTGAGCTATCAACATGTAGACTTGAAAAGTATGTCTTTCTTATTCTTGAGAAATTACTAACATATCAAAATATAGAGTCGAGGAGTGAGTGTTTCCCCCATTGTTGTCAAGCAATGATTAAGATGTCAAAATTTAGAATTGAACAGTAAGTGTCTTCTTGCATTGTTCTTGAAGTATAACCAAAACATCAATATGTAGATATGATATGTAGGTCTCTTTCTTGCATTGTTGTGAGAGTCTGACTGAGCTGTAAACATGTAGCAATACAATGTAAGTCTTTTTTTGGCAATATGCTAGGTATTACTGAACTGTTAAAATGTAGAAATATAATGTAGGTCTCTTGCTTGCATTGTTGTCAGGCTGTCATTGATCAGTGAACATATGTACTTAGCAAGTAAGTGCCTTTCCTGCATTGCTGCTGGCTCAGTCAACTTGTGTACTTAGGAAGTAAGTGCCTTTCTTGCATCATTGTTAGACTCAGTCAACATGTGTGCTTAGGGAGTAAGTACCATTTTTGAATTGCTGTTAGGATGTGACTGACCAGTCAATATGTGTACTTAGCCTGTAAGTGGTTTTTGTGCATTGTTGCTAGGCTGTCACTAACCAGTCAACATGTGTACTTAGGAAGTAAGTGCCTCTCTTGAATTGATGTTAGGCTGCCACTGACCAGTTAACCTGTGTACTTAGAGAGTAAGTGCCTTTCCTGCTTTGATGTCAGGCTGCCACTGACCAGTGAACACATTTACATAGAAAGTAAGTATCTTGCCTGCATTATTCTGTCACTGACCAGTCAACATATGTACTTAGCCTGTAAGTGCCTTTCTGCGTTGTTGTTAGGCTGTTACTGACTAGTCCACCTGTGTACTTAGGGAGTAAGTCCTCTTTCTGAATTGTTGTTAAGCTGTCACTGACCAGTGAACATATGTACTAGAGAGTATGTGCTTTACTTGAATTGTTGTTAGACTGTCACTGACTGGTCAACATATGTACTTAGGTGGTAAGTGCTTTTCCTGCATTGTTATTAGCTGTTGCTAACCAGTCAACATCTGCACTTACACTTAGGGAGTAAGTGCCTTTCTTGCATTATTGTTAGGCTGTCACTGACCAGTCAACATGTGTACTTAGGTGGTAAGTGCTCTTCCTCTGTTGTTGTTGGGTTGTTACTGACCAGTCAACCTGTGTATGTAGGCAGTAAGTGTCTTTCTTGCATTGTTGTTGGGCTGCCACTGACCAGTGAACATGTATACTTAGGAAGTAAGTGCCTTTCTTGCATTGTGTTAGGCTGTCACTGACCAGTCAACATGTGTACTTAGAGAGTAAGTCTCTTTCTTGCATTGTTGTTAGATTGTCTAATCAATCAATATATGTACTTAGCCTGTAAGTGCCTTTTGATTGTTGTTAGAGTGTGGCTGACCAGCTCACCTGTGTACTTAGAGAGTAAGTCTTTTTCTTGAATTGTTGTTAGGCTGTCACTGACCACTCAACATATGTACTTAGAGAGTAAGTGCTTTCTTGAATTGGAATTGTTGTTAGGCTGTCACTGACTGGTCAACATGTGTACTTAGGTGGTAAGTGCTTTTCCTGCATTGTCAGTAGGCTGTTGCTGACCAGTCAACATGTGTACTTAGGGAGTAAGTGCCTTTCTTGCATTTTAGGCTGCCACTGACTGGTCAACATGTGCACTTAGGCAGTAAGTGTCTTTCTTGCATTGTTGTTAGGCTGCCACTGACCAGTCAACATGTGTACTTAGGGGGTAAGTGCCTTTCTTGCATCATTGTTAGGCCATTATTGACCAGTCCACCTGTGTACTTAGAGAGTAAGTGCTTTTCTTGAAGTGTTGTTAGGCTGTCATTGACTGGTCACCATGTATACTTAGATGGTAAGTGCTTTTCCTGCATTATCAGTCAGCTGTCACTGACCAGTCAACATGTGTACTTAGGCAGTAAGTGTCTTTCTTGCATTGTTGTCAGGCTGTCACTGACTAGTCAACATGTGTACTTAGGGTGTAAGTGCCTTTCTTGCATTGTTATTAGACTGTTACTGATCAGTCAACATGTGTACTTAGGAAGTAAGTGCCTTGCTTGCATCATTGTAAGGCTGTAACTGACCAGTCAACATGTGTACTTAGGAGGCAAGTGCCTTTCTTGCATTCTTGTTAGCTTGTCACTGATCAGTTACCATGTATACTCAGCCTGTAAGTCCCTTTCTTGCATTGTTGTCAGGTTGTCACTGACCAGCCAACCTGTGTACTTAGAGAGTAAGTCCTTTCCTTGAATTGTTGTCAGGCTGTCACTGACCAGTGAACATATGTACTTAGAGAGTAAGTCCTTTTCTTGAAGTGTTGTTAGGCTGTCACTGACTGGTCAACATGTGTACTTAGGTGGTAAGTGCTTTTTCTCCATTGTTGTTAGGCTGTTGCTGACCAGTCAACATGTGTACTTAGTCTGTAAGTGCCTTTCTTGCATTGTTGTTAGGCTGTCACTGATGTGCACTTAGGGTGTAAGTGCTCTTCCTGCATTGTTATTAGACTGTCACTGACCAGTGAACATGTGTACTTAGAAAGTAAGTGCTTGTTTGCATCATTGTTAGGCTGTCACCAACTAGTCAACATGTGTACTTAGGAAGTAGGTGCCTCGGTTGCAATCATGGTAAGACTGTCACTGACCAGTCACCATGTGGACTTAGAAAGCAAGTACCTTTCTTGCATTGTTGTTAACCTGTCACTGATCAGTAAACATATGTACTTAGGTTGTGAGTGCCTTTCTTGCATCATTGTTATACTTTCATTAACCAGTCTACATATGTACTTAGGCAGTAAGTGCCTTTGCATTGTTATTATGCTGTCAGTGACATATGGGAATGTGATCACATTTAGGGAGTATGTGCCTTTTGTATTCTTGTTTCTGTTGTTGACTTGTGAAATTGTAGCCTTAGAAGGTAAGTGCCTTTCTTGTATTTTTTTTAACACAATTACTCACCTGCCAAAATGCAGACTTGAGCAGTAAGTGCCTTCCTTGCATTATGAGGGTGTTATTGAGCTTCCTCAATTCAGAAAATATGGGTGAGTTTCTTTTTGTGTACTTCTATTAGAGTATCATAACAATGTCAAAAATACAGACTTAGTGGGTAAATGTGTTTCCTAAATCATTCCTTGTATATGACTGAGTGGTCAAAATGTAGAATCAAGTATGTCTCTCTCTTCAACCCTTTATGTCTTATGCTGTAGGGATACTGTATCTTGTTAGGATCATCCTGAAAGTGGAAAAGTATGTTGACAGTTTCCCTTGCTTTATGTTTCTGTGGTTGCTCATGCATGGCTAGACAACCCCTTCTATACTCCCAGATCTTTTTATATCAGTCAATTGGGGTGCCATATTACAAGAGGCTCAACAGGAAGGAAACATCACCAGAGTTCTACAAGTCCAGAACTCATGATCTGGCAGGCCTGGATATGTACATTCTTGACCTTTTCATGTGCTACCATGATCTGACTATTTCTCCAACCATAGGGGTGGAGGAGGTTCAAACTGATTATCAAGTCAACTTTTATGCACAAGCAACACCCAATTTTCTCTACTCTGATATAAGGCTTACCATCTTCACAGGTACACCACACAAAAGGATTTTTGGATACATACATTTCAAACCTGAGCAGGGTAGCTTTTTCCCTGGTGGGTTGAAATCCCCATCTAGGTTTTTTAATGCACCCACTGCTACAGAAATTATTTTGTTTTCAAATGTGATTGTAGGTAGTAACAATGATATGTGTCCATGATAATTGTATCAAAAATTGTTTTTGAATTGCCAAGGATGTACACCTCATCAATAACCACAGTAAGAACAGTGAGATAATGGACAACAAGTATACTGTATGACTTGTATAAAATGGGCAAGGACAATGAATAACCCAAGCAAGGTGTTTAACATAGGGTCAACATAAGGAAGACTATTTGAAGTGAGATGATTTAGTGGTGACCTTGCAGTTGATGCCTAACAATCAGACACAGCTCGTAGAACGACAATGATTGATTCCAGCCACGTGGGTGTAGACTCGTCGCTGGTGGACAGAAGATTTGTCCGTTTGTGCCCGAAGGAGGAAGGAGGGCGGCGAGGATGGTGAGTCAAAGTCAAAGTCAAATTCAAAGACCCCGGAGGAAAGAGGGGGAAAGGCCTTTGGGAGTCCGCCTATGGAGCAGGGATACGGTGAAGGATATCGACGTGTTTATTCAGGAATGATTCGAATAAAGGCGAGCGAATTGAGAATAACGGGGACGACGTGTTTGGATGAGAGAATGTGCCCGCTCGCATGTCCGACGAGGCATGAAGCGGAGCGCGAGAACAAAGCCCACGTAAAGCGTGAAAGGCATCCTTGGGAGACGAACATTAGGCTTTCCAGTGTTTGGGTCGTCCAGCCGCTGCGGTCGGCTGTCTACTCCCACCTGCTCCTTTCTTCATACAACTTCTACACGGCCTTGTGCAGACTGTATGCGACCACAGACAAACTCGCAGCGCCAACAAGAATGGCTGGATATATGCGGTGAAAAACGGGCCTGACGGAGAATGGAACGAGTACACACCTCTTGCCTATTTAAAGGCCCGAGCTTCCATCAAAAATTCCCCCACCAACGTTAACGCTTGCTGCGAGCGCCCATTCAAGTCGAAAAACAGACATCTATATCGTGTAGGTGTGAACGATATTCCTGTTGCAGTACATCCTGGCAGCAGAGAGCGGGTCAGTATTGTCTCGCATAAACGAATGGGCTAACACTGGCACGCACTACGATGCAAGGCTTCATGTAGCCACAGGCGCGGTCTGTTGTTCGCCCAACTGCGTCGACGATGCGGCTACTTTACCAGTTTGCAGGCTCGTTCATCCGAGTCGTCGACTCCAGCTATTGCTTCCATCCCGCCCACAGCTGCTTCCCCGAATGACGACATTCGCCTCCCGCATCCCACAAGCCGTGGAAGGGTTATTGAAAGTCAAGTTTGTTCTCCGTCGAGCTTGGTCGACGACGACAACAACAAGGGACGGACGACATGGTCTTGGTATCCATTACTGTAAGCTCGCAGTTGTGTTGGTCCACATTCGCTGATCAGTGATAAAGCAGAGTGGAGACCTGTGGAGACGGGCCAGAACTCCCAGCGAGGGTAAACAAAGACGGTTGTGACAAGCACGAAAAGAGCTGGGGAAGGAAAACGATATGAACGACGCAATTCTAAGAGGTTCAAAGGATGAACAAAAACTCTCACATGTGGATAAATGACCATTTGGGTCCGTCGATTTGTGTTTCAGGAGTTAAGGTGAGTTCAGGGCATCGTTGTTGTTGTTGGAAAGTTGATATCCTTATCTTCAGTCTGGAATGGGTGGAATGGGCGGATCAAGGGGTTGGAACACCTTGAGTCGAATATACTGCAGTGATATTGCAGAACTACAGTAGTTATGAATACGCCGTGACGGGAATGGAATAAGTGTCATAGTGTATGTTCGGAGGTTGTGTAAGATGTGCTTGACGGCGACGACGTGGGAGGATGTTGCAAAGGGAAAAATGACTTTGGCGTGCAGGCGAACTCGAACCTCCAGCTCGACGCGTCGTCCAACGTGATCCTGACGCGTGCGTGTACCCCGACCCCGAGTCCAAGTCCGAAGTCTGCCACGGCCAGTCTGCTGTTCCTCTTCCTCGTGTCTTCCTACCACCACCATCATCGCCCTCTCGCGCTTACAACTCGCTCAAATTGCCATAGAACCCACCAGAACAGAACTAGGGTATTATAGACTTCAAAATTTCAAGAAAAATGCCACGAGCAAACAATTCGTCCACTCAAGTCACCGCACAACAACAACAAGATCAAGTTTCTGAGGGGATTGATAACTTTGAATTACCAAAGAGTTTGGTGACGAAGATAGCTAGATCTGCTGTGAGTTCCTATCCTTGCGCTTGCTACGGGGTCGTTCGCATTGGATACGAAATCTCACTCTATTCGTGATATACCAGATACCAGATAGTGCGAAACTACAAAAAGAGTCGGTTCTATCCTTAGTCAAAGGATCGACCGTATTCATAAACTATCTCGCCGCTACGTGAGTTCCTCTTCCCTCGTCGTATTATGTATGCGTCATACCCCTTACCACCACAAAAAACACAACAGGGCACACGATGTAGCACTCTCAAAACAACATAAAAGTATCTCAGCTTCAGATGTAATCAAAGCACTCGAAATGATGGAATTCGGTGATATAGTCGAACAACTTCAAGCTGAACTCCTCGGTTCGTTCGTCTCTTTTCCCTTCATCCATTCTTCCCCGTTCTTCCCTTCCCTTCCCTTCTTCCATCGTTACCCTCACCCTCACCCCATCCAAACTAACATCACTCTCCACATTCAGTCTACCGCGAACTAGCCAAAACCGATAAATCCAAACGCGGGCAATCCGGCGGTGGCGGGGATAAATCCTCAACAACATCTGCCCCACCTTTATCTTCCGCCAACTCAGGTGGCGGTAGTGGCGGTGGTGGTAATGACCCCATCAGCGGTGTCGGTTCGACTCCAGGTGGTCACGCCATAATCGGACCAGGAGTTCCTGGACACTCAAACTCTACAGCAGCTGCGTCGGCGTCGGCGTCTGCTTCTGCTTCTGGTGGTGGTACTACATCTGCGGGTGTTGATGGGGACCCAAAGATTAGTATCATTCTTCCGCTTGGGAAAGCTAAAAAGGGTGTGGTTCCTGTTGGTGGTGGCGAGAAAGGAGGGAAGAAGGGGAAAGGGAAGGAGAAAGACGGGGAGGGGGAGGGAGAGAAGGAGGATGGTGGGGCTACGACGACGACGACGACGGGTAAGAGTAAGAGTAAAGGGAAGGGTAAAGCCAAAGAAATCCTCCAACCACCACCCGCGGCAGACGTTGAAGTCGAAGCGGACGAAATCGTACCTATGGAAGTGGACGATCAAGACGGGGGTGCTTCGATTCCAGCTGATAGTGTTGATCCTAGTGATGAAGCGGATGGTGATGAGACTGAAGGGTATGATCAGGATGAGGAAGATGAGGTTGATGGTGGTGAGGATGAGGATGTTGGTGATGATGATGATGACGAGGGGGATGAAGGTGATGAGGGAGAGGGGGAAATTGAGGATATGATGGAAGTTGAGGAAGAGGAAATGAAGAAGGATTCGAAAGGGTTGAATGATGCTATGGTTAAACATAACATTCGTGATGCAGATGATTGAATGCGTCGGTCATAGTACTCACTAGGACTCACTAGCATAGAGCAGCGGTGAACGTCACGGTAGTAGGGGTAATGAACGCGATAGGAATTTGCAAGTAATAGCAACAGTCGCGATAACACCTAACAAAAAAAAACTCTAGAATCGAACTAGAGAAGTCTATAGAAGCAAATCAAACCAACACTTTACATATCCAGGTTTCGTAGCAAGCCAGCGTCCATGGACTAGCTAGCTGATCCCACTCGCTCAGCGCTCAGCGCTCATTACCCCCACCTCGTCCGTTCCCTTTCCCTATGTCTATCCTTCTCCTGCTCCCGTTCTCGTTCCTTTTCTTTCCCTTTTGCATGTATCCCTTTTTCATAGAGGGATGCACCTGCGCCTGCGCCTATACCCATACCAAGACCAGCACTAGCGCCCGCTGCCGCTGCATATGGGTGAAACCTATGCTTAGAGCCTGAGGAAGAAACGGCGGCAGCGCCAAGGCCAAGGGTGGTTGTAGCTATTGCAGCGGTTGCAGTGGAGGAAGACGAGGAAGAAGTAAAGTCGATTTGAGCGCGTTTCCCAGAAGACGAGGATGAAGCCGTTTGCTCCGAACGGACTTTTTGAAGTTCGGCTTTTTGATGAGGTGTGGTGGAATATTTTTTTTCGTATAGGGGGTTGTAATTGGGATTATGTTGATCGGCCACCCGCCAGTTTTTTTTTTTTGACGTGGTGATTGTGGTGGGTAACAAGTGGTGGTTTGTATATTGAAGGGTGTTACGGCGTAGCGGAGTGGAGGGCGCATATAAACATGTCCATAGCATATCCATGTTTATAGAGACGGGGTGTTGGAACCCGTCGATAGGGTATTTGTTGCCGAAAGGAAATATTGTTGGTGTTGTTGGTTGGTGGTTGCAATACACAAAAAGGTGTTGGGCGTCAAGCGTCAAGCAGGATTTTTTGGCCGAACGTTGGTTTTTTGCGCGTGTTGAGATACGAAAACGTTGGAACGTTGCAGGAGTTGTATCGGAGAAGAAAAATCGAAAAAAGAACACAAAAAAAAACAATGTTAACACTCGCAGTACACCCTCCGCCTTGCCCCTTCCCTCCACCAACCAACCCGCGGGGAGGGGGCTCAGCAAAAAAAACCAATAAAAAGTGAGCGTACCGAGTTTATCTGCATACCATTCTTCTTTGAACCCCTCTGCTTCTCCTCTTCCGGTATGAATCTTGAAATTACTCGTTCGTTCGTCTACATCCACAAATTCCACCAATTTGGCGTAGAGATGTGGATTTCTGAAGGACCGGTTTGACATTAAGGAGTCGTTGAAGTGTTTTGGGTTTGAGGGGTCTCGTTTTAGGGTGTGGAATGTTTTGAGTTTTTGCTGTGAGGTGGGTGGGTGAGCGTGGTGAATGAGGAGAGCGAACGGAAGATAGTGGGAGGAAGGAGAAGGCGGGAGAAGGCGGGGAGGGGAGGAGGGGTAGGAGGGAACGTACTGTTAATGATGGATCTGGTGCTTTATCCGTTTCGTCAGGTATACCCCAATTCTTCAAACCAGGTATGGAGGGTGGTCTTAATAAAACCCTAATTCGAGAAATTTCATCCTCGGGTAGTGGTAGATCGCCTTCTTGGCCGTATGTTCCTTCGGTTTCTCCTTCTGCTTTTGTAGAGGTTTGCATACCGCCGACACCATTGGTTGTGCGAGTTCTTGAATCAGCGGCGGAGTTTGAGTTTGAGGGAGTTGGAGATGTGGATGGAGAGGATTCGATGTCCATTGGTTCTTCATCGCCGCCGCCGCCGCCAGTGTTTGCTTGAATGGGAGTTCTTGATGTTGATGAGGAGGACATAGAGGGATGCGAATGAAGAGGGTGGATGCGTTGTGGCATGACGATGGAAACTGGTGGTGAAGAATCCCTTGGAGCAGCGTTTGTGGCGTCAGGAGAATAAGGACCTTGACTTGCGGTAGCAATGGTAGTCGCAGTAGTGGGTTTGCGTATGATAACTCGAGATTTAATCTGTGAACGTGCTGTCGTACCAGAAAAAAAGGGTAAGTTAGAGGGTTGAATTCGAATTTTGTAACGAAACAAAAGACATACCTAATGACCCACTCCCATTCGTGATACTCTTCCCAGAGGACTGAAGCCAACCATATAATGATAATAATAATAATAAACGAAACCGAACAGAAAAAGAGGATAACGCTGGATCAGACGAAACGTTCGAATGAGTCTTTAGCTCACATTCACTACCGTGGTGGTCGTTGTTGTTGTTGTCGTCCCAATCATAGTAGATGATAAGGAGGACGGTTTTTCGAGCGAACCAGAGCTCGAGCTCGCATTTAAGTTCAAATCATGCATTTGAGGATTATGAGAATGAGATCGAGGACTTGAACTTGTGCCAGTGTGGGCGGTGTCCTCGTCATCGTCATCTCCATATGCAACGAGTCCTACTCAACTCGTTTAGTCAGACCAAATCAAAGCAAAACCAGGACGGAGATGGAGAGGATATACGTACCTCGCATATTGAAGTTTACCGTACTTGCTTGGTGGTCGATGTGATTCACAGCGAGCACAAACTGCCGTCGGCGATTCCCTGGGAAATCCAAACTCCGATTTGAGGCTTCGGGTTCGGTGGTCACGTCACCGCAAAAGCCGACTCAGCACTCTAATTTCTATTTCTGCTACCACCTACGCCGGTTCCGCATACCATTCAGCTCAGTCTGAAGAGGGTCTAGTCACTAACAGACCAAACTATACCTATACCTATGCCCTCATCATCATCACCATCCCATTCCCGACTCCGACTTTTCCGACTCCCTTCCATCCTCCTTCTAACATTATCCATCTACCTCACAACAAGTTGGACAATCCCAACAACCCTTGCGCTTGACCCGTCATCACCCCCTCCGTCCCCGGAACATAACGAAAAGGCACACCTCCTACGGAATTTCTTTGGTGGTAGAGGGAAGAACGATGATGCACATGGCCATGGGAGTGGAAGTGGACAGGGAGATGGGAAGGTTACGTCTACACATACGAATAATTGGGCGGTGTTAGTTTGTTCGTCGAGGTATTGGTTTAATTATCGTGTAAGTTCTGGTTTTGTGTCACCCTAGTTGATGGAATACTTACTAACTCGTTTGGTATAGCATATGGCTAATGCTCTTGGGATGTACGCCCTCTCGTCCAACTCCCAATTCCCCTGGTCCCAACCACTACTAACGATACCTTTTTTTCTTTGGTTTGATAGGTACCGAACTGTAAAACGTCTGGGGATACCCGACTCCAATATTATTTTGATGTTAGCTGACGACGCAGCATGTAACACTCGAAATAAATACCCTGGGACTGTATATGCGGAACCTAATCAACATTTAGACCTTTACGGAGAGAATATCGAGGTGGATTATAGAGGTTATGAAGTGACGGTGGAGAATTTTATTAGGGTTTTGACGGGTGCGTCTCCGTTTATTTGCGTCTGCTGGCTGCTTTTCTGTGATGAGCTGACTGAGTTGATGGGTGTCGCATTTGTGTGGACAGGACGTATGGAAGAGAGCGTACCAAGATCAAAACGACTTTTATCAGATGAACGGTCTAATATCTTTGTATATATGACTGGACATGGAGGGAATGAGTTTCTCAAGTTTCAAGATAATGAAGAGATTAGTGCACATGATATTGCGGATGCTTTTGAACAGATGCATCAGAAGAAACGGTGTGTCCTCCCCCCTTCGCCTTTACGATCTTCTGTTATTTCGTAGTTTCATTCTTTTGCTTTATTTTTTTGGTTTGTTGTTTATTGCGGGACGAGGACTAACACTTTAGTTGACGGGGGTAACAGGTACAACGAGATCTTCTTCATGATTGATACATGTCAAGCCAACACGATGTACACCAAATTCTATTCACCAAACGTTCTTGCAACTGGATCGTCTGTACTCGGTGAAAGTTCATATTCGGTGCGTACCCTTATTCTCCTTTCACCTTTCACTTTCAATATGCCCCTCCCTTTCATCCTTGAAAACCATCACTTGAACTAACTAATACGAATGGACCTTTTAGCACGAACACGATGACGACATCGGTGTAGCCGTAATCGACGCATACACACACTTCGTTTTACAATTCATGGAGGGTATCAATAAAACCAGTCATACGACTATGCAAGACCTCGTAAGTCTTCCTTCCTCCATCACAATCCTATGCGAGCTAAAAACTACTTCCTCGGTATACGTACACAGTTCCAATCATACGACCCAGTAGCAATCAAATCACATCCTGGAGTTCGAAATGATTTATTCAAAAGACCGTTAGATCAAGTCCGAATTACGGATTTCTTTGGAGGAGTATCACAAGCGGAGGTTTTGCTGGATCAAGATGGAGTTGTAATCCGGGATGCGCAGAATTTGGAGGATGTTGATGAAGAGTCGGATTTGGGGTTAAATGACCAGGACGAGAAGATTACGAATTCGTCTTCTCCAAAGTCATCGGAGGAGGTAGTGGAGGAGGATTCGAAGTCTAGTATTCGTCGTACCAGGAGGATGGATGAAGGGAAACAACAGGTGGGACAAGCAGAAAAACAAGGACGGATGAGATCGTGGAGTGCGATTGGGGTTTTAGTTGCGTTAGGGTGGTTTGTTCATGCCAAGCAGAAGAGTTCCAGTTCCAGTTTGGCGAGCAGGAGTGGTGGTGGTGGGAAGGGACAGAAGAGGTTGTGAGTACTCTAGAGTCTATCGTAGCTCGTGCAGTCGGGTTTGGATCTTCCGCGGGGTAGTACAGGTGGCTTTGGCGTCGACGTGAGCGCATGCCCAATGTACCTGAGTATATATAACTCCCTGTTGACTTTGAATTCGAAGCACAACTGTCTATGTGATGACAGAATGGAATGGAACTGGGACAGAGGAGCAGGACTAAGTGTCAACTGGATGATAAGATTCGATATCGGAATCAACCTCAAGATAAAATTAAAAGTTACACGGGTCTGTCTGGGCTTTCGGCCGTTCGGAGCGGTGAATGCCTTGAGGTGTGATGTATTGACGCCAAGGAGAGCACCGTGCTGTATGTACAGTAGCTCTGCAGGGTTTATTTAGTCTCAAGCTCAGTGCTACCGGCACAGTAAAAGTATAACGATAATGCTATTATGAAGACGCCGTCGTCCCTTTAAAGCTTGAGCGTCTTGAACATGGACATGGTGTCAGTGAGGTATGATTCTATGAAACTGGCCATGGTATGAAATGATATCAGGTGGTGCGTCAGTCATAATTAGTGCGCACATGTACGGTATGTAGGGGCGGCCGGTGTAAGGGGAGGATTTTGAGTTCAATGTCCTAGGTCTTGGATATTCAATTCGGGATCAACCGATGCATATCCTCAATCCTTGTCCTCCCGAATCGATAGGACCAGCAAGTCCGTTATGCCCACTTCAACAACAGCAAGTCTTCAGGGAGAACTGCCTCCGAGTCAACTAGTCACCACCGGCGATATGGATAGGATTGTATAGTCATACTGGCCATGGCTTCGGATATGCATCATTGCATGCGCATTTGTATTTGGATCCAGAATAAGTACATAACTTATTGCAGGATATTGGATTGCGTGGCTGGAGTGGAGGTTTTCTTGGCAGGGGGGTTTGGAGGAAGAACGCCTGATGATGATCATGAGATTGAGGGAGACGGGGATGAACGAATTGATTGCCGGTGATAACAGCCACTCAAATACCGGTGCTATGCTTGATATAGACAAGCCGGCGGCAAGTTCGAACTCGTGAACGTTTTGGTTATTTTTTGGGGGTTTTTGGAAAATGGGTTTTTGCTTTTGTTGGGATTTGACCTCCGCGGCGTTGGGGTGCATCAGCAGATGGACCATGGTGGGTTTGACGCGGCCACGAACGTTGCGGACACGCAATCGTACAGAATAGCTTGGGAGACGGTGGATTGGCGGATTGGTTCCGTTGGTTCCGGTTAGTCGCAAGTGCCACGTTCTTCTCGATATATTGTTAACTTATCAAATCCTATGCACCTTTTTGTTCCAGTCCAGCACCGTATTTTCTTTTTCTGTCTATCGTACCGGGATCTGCCAGTGGTCAGAAGGTTAGCAGGAACTCAATTGAATTGAATGAGGATCTGTCACCGCAATCCGAATTGCAATTTCAAAAATAACTGAAACGAAATGGAATGTATGAATTACTACAAGTACCGTATCGATATGACCGAATCAATGTGGAAATATCTGTACGTGTACATGACATGATATATAGATCCGGGAACAGCATTTTCCGTGCCAGTCCAGAAAGAAAAAAATAGGATTTGTTGGGAAATATAAAGTTTGGGGCAAGAACGCCGTTTTGGCTGAGCAACGGCTAAATTACAACTGTTGCACGTACTTGCCCCGATTGAAGCTGTTCTGTTCCTCCCCGTCACTCACTCACCCGCGCTCGCCCGCATATATTCGCTCCCCTCACACCACTCATCAGTTTCCCTTCTGATACTATAGTCCGCTCTGCAGTTTTGGGTTCTCTATCGTCTTGTGGACTTGAATATCGAAGACTTGGAGTGTTTTTTTGGGTACACGTTGCACGCCCTGGTGAGTCCTTTTATGTTGGAATTTGGCTGATTGGGAGGAGATTGAGTTGATTTGACTGTGATATAGTGTACGAACGGCTTGCAAGTTAGATTTTTTTGAGTTTGAAGAGGATAAGGATTTGGTATTGGAATCCGAGCGCATCATCTGTAAGTTTTATGTTCTTCGACGTCGAGGACTGGATCGACCTATGTGGAACAATTGCTGTGTACACCATCCCGTTCGAATCGGCATGGTTGAATCCACGTCTATTCCACCATCATCACTGTCGTCTCCGTTTCGTCATAACCCTCATTTCCTGTTTTCCCTTAGATCCACCAAACCGCGATCCATCCAATTTTACCACCCTCATCTCCTCCGAGTTCGGTGGCTTTTTCCTGTCTGTCTGTCTATCTGTCTGTCCAGTGTCAACGGTTTCAAACCTCTCAAGTCAAGTCAGGTCAGTCATAGTTTCTACCACAACCCAATCCGTCTTCTGACAATTGACGTGAGAAGACGGGTTTCATCTCAGGCCTTCAGGTTCAGTCAGGCTCTACCTTCCACATCAACCTTTCGAAGTTTCAGAAAACACACGGACCAAACGGCAAACCTACGGTGGGAATTCGAATTCGAATTCTTGTGACAAACGATTCAGAAGCTTTGTTGCGCTTGGGGTCGACTCGGGTTCAACGGGACCCGCTCTTTTTTTTCTTTGACTACACGCACCAAGCAATAACTTCAAGGAAGTGGAACTGTCTTCATCGTTGGAACCGGGTACGCTAAACAGTGGGTAAGCCGCTTCATTTCTTTTTTATCTTTGAGTCCTTCCGTATCCTGCGGTGCGGTTTGGTGCGATGGAATGTTTGGCTGAACAACGTGGCTTTTTTTTTTTTTGCTTTATAGCTTTTGACAACCTCGACGACGTACGGCTCACTACCGACATCTTCTTCTTCTTACACGGACGACCAACCAATCAACTTGGTGTTACGGGTTTCTGAGAGTCCGACATTGGGCGCTGTTATCTCAGAACTTGTGTCCTGGATTCGGATCATCATATCGACAACCCTTTTGCATCGCACACTCCCCACTCACTCCCTCGTATCATCGTATCACCATTTCCCCGCCTTTCATCCCAACCAACCAACCGACCGACTTCCCCTCTCTGCAAGTCCACCACCTACAAACCTATTGTCCATCATAAACGGGAGGAACACCCTACCCTAGACCCCGTATCCAAAAATGCCGAATATAGCTAGATTCAATGAATCGTTGGAGAATGTCCGACAGGAATATTCAAATTTAGCAGCAGAGTTTGATATGACGAGGAATATTAGAGATGATTATGAGAGTAAAAGTAAGTTTTTTTGTTCATCCGTTTCCCCGCCCCGCCTCGCTTCACTACTTTTTGTCTCCAAACACATTCGTTCGAATCCCACCATCCACATATCATTAACTAACCACCCTCCTCTCCCAGTGTCCGCTCAAGTAAAAGAAATGATTTCAATCCGACAAGCCCTAATGGATCTCGAATACCAACATTCTGAAATCCGTCGAGCGTATGAAGATGAGATCGCGAAATTGAGATCTGAATTGGCACATTATAGACATCCGTCTTTACCTCCTTCGAATGGTGTGCCCGGACTAGGTGGGCCACCTGGAGGAGGAGGAGGACCTTCGAATGGGGTTGGTGGTGTTGGTCTAAATGGCAATAGTGGTGTGGGGCCGGGTGGTGGTGGCTTAGGTGGTAATGGAGGCTTGGGAGGAGGAGGCCCAGGAGGACTGGGACCGGGACCGGGGTTAGGTGGTCCTGGGATGGGTCCAGGTGTTATTGGACCTGGTATGAACGCTACCGGTGCTTCTGGTGGTGGTGGTGGTGGAGGTCTCGGAGGATTAGGAGGAAGGTCGGATGAATATGGACACCGTAGTGGTTGGGAACGTGACCAACGGGATCGTGGTGATCGTGGTGACCGAGACCGGCTTGGAGATAGAGATAGGATTGGGGATAGGGATAGACTTGGGGAGAGGGATAGGATTGGAGAGAGGGAGAGGGGGTTGAGAGGAGGAGGAAGAGAACGTGCTGGTTCTTCTGCGGGGCATGGTGGGCATGGCGGTCATGGGATTGGGTTGGGGCCACCACCGCCTCCGCCACCGCCAGGTGCACCCGGGGCGTCGTCCTCGTCGGCGTCAGTGTCGGCGTCACAAATTGGGATTGTGGATGTTCATATGAGAGATGTGGATAGTAAAGATAGGATGCGGAGTGGTGAATATGAGAGAGGGAGGGAGAGGGAGAGGATTATGATTGAGAGGGAGCGGGAGAGAGGGATGGAGAGGGAGAGAGGGATGGAGAGAGATAGTAGAGAGACGGATAAAGAGAGGGATAGAGATTCGGATAGGTTGATTGATCAGAGAGATCCGAAGAGGTTGAGAGGTGGTGATTCGAGTATGGGTTCGATTGGAAGGAAGGACGGAGGGAGACCTGGTATGTATACCTTTCCCTTTCCCCTTCTATCTTATACTATTCTATGTTTATCGTGTTTACTAACCACCACCCTTTCTTCTCGTATAGACCACTTCAGTCCATCACTATCAACACATCCAACACCCAAACTTCCACCTGCACCAAGTGTCAATCCCTCCAATAACAACGCGAACTCAAGTACAACGACACCTTCGAGTTCGAGGATAGCTCATTATGGAGCAGGTGGTTCACCGCCACATCCACATCATCAACATCATTATTCTAGTGGTAGTATCGGCGGTGGAGGAGGAGGAGGGTCAATGGTTATAGATGATTTACCGTCTAATGGTGGTGGTGGCCCACCGGTGTATGGTCCTCCGCCGCCTCCGCCAGCAGGAGGGGCGAGTTCGACGACTCATAAACCTATCGTACCGGTTTCGGTTCCGATACCTATGGCATCTTCCTCGGGTGGTGTTGGTGTTGGTGTTGGCGGTGGCGGTGGTGGATCGTCGAGTTCCGCTGCAGGACCTTCAGGTATTTCGTCTGGTGGAATAGGAGGAGGACAAGGAGCAGGAGGAGTATCGGTGGAAGACCTAACATTGGGAAATGTACCACCCGAGTATAGGAAGGAGGGAGCGGATTGGTTTGCGGTGTTTAATCCGAGGACGAAGAGGGTTTTGGATATTCAGTTGGTGCATAATTTGAATCATGCTAGGTGAGTTTTGGTACGGCGTTGGCTCTTTTTTTAACTTTCTTCGATACGTTTTGGGTGGCGGTCACTGACGTGTTTCTTTTTTTTGTTTTTGATAGTGTTGTATGCTGTGTACAGTTTTCGGCGGATGGAAAGTACCTTGCGACTGGGTGTAATAGGACTGCGCAGATTTATGATGTTAAGACTGGTGCTAAGATTTGGTGAGTTTCTCTTCTCTTATTTTTTTTCACTTCGAATAGATACTGATGATGTCTTTCCTCCTCCCGCGCCTGTGGATATTGATGATGTCTCTCCTCCTCCAACGCGGACAGTGTACTCGCAGACGAACAAGCTGGTAAAACGGGTGATTTGTATATCAGAAGTGTACGGTTTAGTCCGGATGGGAAGTACCTGGCTACTGGTGCTGAGGATCGTCAGATTCGGGTACGTTCTACCGCTTCGTGTCTAGATGATCCAATGTTAACCGTGAACCGTAGATCTGGGATATCGCCAAAAAGCGGATTCGGTCGATATTCGACGGCCACCAACAAGAAATCTACTCGCTAGACTTCTCACATGACGGACAACTCATCATCTCTGGGTCCGGTGATAAAACCGCTCGTATATGGAACATGAACACCGGATATTGTCGTGTCCTAACCATCAACGACACCGATTCGCTTAACAATGATGCAGGTGTTACTTCTGTGGCGATAAGTCCTGACGGACGATATGTTGCTGCGGGTAGTTTGGATACGGTGGTTAGGGTATGGGAGGTTGCTACTGGTGTGATGGTGGAGAGGTTGAGAGGACATAGGGATAGTGTTTATAGTGTGGCCTTTACGCCTGATGGAAGGGGGTTGGTTAGTGGGAGTTTGGATAAGACGTTGAAGTATTGGGATGTTGGTTCGTTGATTGGTGGGGCGAAGAAGGAGGGTGGTGTGAAGGAGGTGGAAGCGGGGAGTGGGACGGCGGCTACGATGGATTTTGTGGGACATAAGGTTTGTTGTTTTTTTATGTTGGATTTTTTTGGGGAAATACTGACGCTGGTTGGTGTCTAGGATTATGTGTTGTCGGTGGCGGTTTCGCATGATGGGAGGTGGGTTGTATCGGGATCGAAAGATCGTTGTGTACAGTTTTGGGATGCGGCGAGTGCGACGATGCAGTGTATGTTGCAGGGGCATAAGAATTCTGGTTCGTTTTTTCTTGCTTCATTCCTTTCCGCCTTGGGAATTGGACGCTGATGGGTGGTTTTTTGATTATAGTGATCTCTCTTGATTTGAATCCGGCGGGTGGGATGTTGGCTACGGGGAGTGGGGATAGTCTTGCTCGGATATGTGCGTTTCGCTCTCTCTCTTTTCAGGCTGGTTTGTTGGGATAAGTGGCTGACGCGTTATATGATACCAGGGAGTTATACGTCTCTATGATGATGACTACATTCCTCTTCGCAACTGCAAAACTCGACTCGATCTTTCATTCAACATGCGCTCCCGTGTGCTCTCTTCTTTTCACTCATATACTGGTAACATATACGTACCATACTATATCATCATCACTCCACCATTCTCATGAATCTCATCTACATTTCGGTGAATATGCTGTTGCTCTTGCAAGTTCTGATAGCTCTTTTGGTCTTTCCTCTCTATCTACATAGTTCTCTTTTTTCTGTTTGGTGGTTTACGAGTACAGGTCCAGTGGGTCGGGTTGGGATCTGGGTCGACCTTGCTACATACCTAGAGAAGATAATGCACGATATTACCATTACTTACCATATTGCTACCTACTCTGCTAGTGCTGTTCTTTTTGGCTTTTAGTTTTGTTGTACTTACAGTTAGTGTAAATCAATGCTTTTTTTACATTGTTAGATATTGTATTGTTTTCAAAATATTAGTGTATATTGGTTTTTGTGTTCCTTTTTTGGTTGTGCGTCCAGCGAATCTGTTTTTCTGCATTTTTTTGAGGGGAGAGGTGCTGGTGAGTGGACTGCGGGACCGACCTGCGAGTGCCAGTCGTTCTTGGCTTTGACCATGTTATTCTTCCTCATCAGGTAACCTACTCTGGAATGAGACTAAGGGTCTGTTAGACCGAAATGTCCAGGTGTGCAAAGGCGTTTCGCTCCTTATAAGGAAAAAATACAGACGACGATCTGCTGACCAAGGGTGTTTTTTGACAAGTTTCCCACGCGATTTGGCTTGCAGGAACGCTGAAATGCAGCGGTACATTTTGGCCGAACAGACTGCCTCAGGGCAACAAACGTTCGAGAAATCGTCTTTGAGTTGAGAGGATTTTCCCGTCGAGGGTGGGGCGGGGTTTGAATTTGAATTTGACTGGCTCGCCACTTGGCCCTCCACGACACCTCAACCCATCATCGATCATCGATCGTTGACTATATCTTTAGTGATATCGACGACGCATAAACCGATACCTATGGCATCTTCCTCAACGGGTGCTGGTGGTGCCGATCTCGCTGGATCAGTTCCCTCTGATGTACCACCCGAGTATAGAAAGGAGGGAGCAGATTGGTTTGCAGAGTTCAATCCAAGTACGAAGAGGGTTTTAGATATTCAGTTGGTCCATAGTTTGGACCATGCTAGGTGAGCGTTCGTGGGTTTTGGTTTTCTTCTTCTTTTTTTTCGGACGGACGCCATTGAACTCTTTTGGATACCTTTTGGGCTGCAGTCACTGATGTGTTTCCTTTTTTGTTCGGCGACAATAATAGTGTTGTATGCTGTGTACAATTTTCAGCGGATGGAAAGTACCTTGCGACTGGGGGTAATAGGACCGCGCAGATTTATGATGTTAAGACTGGTGCTAAGATTTGGTGAGCTCCTCTTCTTTCGTTTCTTCATATCCTCTCGTATCTTCCTTTCAAATGGATACTGACTGATGTGCCTCCTTCCACGCGAACGCAAGCAGTATACTCGCGGACGAATCAGTTGGTGGTGACTTATATATCAGAAGTGTACGGTTTAGTCCGGATGGGAAGTATCTGGCTACCGCTGCTGATGATCATCAAATTCGGGTATATTCCTCCCCCTTCGTGTTTGGTTTATCATTATTAACCACAAAACCGCCAACTTAGGTTTGGGATATCGCCACAAAACTTATTCGGGTTGTATTCGACGGACACGAACAAGAAGTCTACTCACTAGCCTTCTCACATGATGGACAACTTATAGTCTCTGGGTCGGCTGACAAAACCGTTCGTATATGGAACGTGAACACAGGATTCTCTCGTGTCCTAACCATCGACGCAACTGTCACTTCTGTGGCGATAAGTCCTGACGGACGATACATCGCTGCGGGTAGTTTGGATAAAGTGGTGTGGGTATGGGAGGTTGCTACTGGTGTGATAGTCGAGAAGTTGAGAGGACATAAGGATAGTGTTTATAGTGTGGCGTTCACCCCCGATGGAAAAGGCTTGATTAGTGGGAGTTTGGATAAAACGTTGAAGTATTGGGATGTGGGTTCGTTGATTGATGGGGCGAAGAAGGACGTGGAAGCGGGGAGTGAGAAGGCGGCTACGATGGATTTTGTGGGACATAAGGTTTGTTGTTTTTATGTTGAATTTCCTTGGGGAGCCGGTTGGGCTAACGGTTTTTGATACACAGGATTATGTGTTGTCGGGAGCGGTTTCGCAAGATGGGAGATGGGTTGTTTCTGGATCGAAAGATCGTAATGTACAGTTTTGGGATGCAGCAACTGCGACTGTGCAGTGTACGTTGCAAGGCCATAAGAATTCCGGTACGTTCTTTCGTTTTCTCTCGCCGCTATTATCCTTTTGGATTCCTCGGATATATGCTGATGGTGTTCCTCCTGCTTGGACAGTTATTTCGGTTGATTTGAATAATGCGGGTGGGCTGTTGGCTACTGGGAGCGGGGATAGTCATGCTCGGATATGTATGTCCTCTTTCTCACTCTCTGACCTTCTTGCCTGGGTGGCTGATGCGCTATATGACACTAGGGAGTTACACATCTCTGTGATGATGAACCTCCTCCGCAATTGCAAAACTCAGTGTAATTTTCCACGATGTAACATACGCTCAAGGTCCAGGCCATCGCTCTCCTCGTTCTCTTTTCCATCATATACTCGTAGGATATCCGTACATGGTACCATGCCATATCATCATTACTCTCCCTATCTACTTCTGGTGAATATGCTGTCCTTGTCGCAACTTTTCTTTTGGTTTCTCTTGCCTCTATCTTCTCTCCATTTTTTGTTGGTTTACGATCGATCCATTGTCAATTACTACGTCACGCGTGTGCACGTAGATAGGATAATACATGCACGATTACCGTTTACCGTACTACTGACTTACCACCTACCTACCTCCCGAACACCAAGCAACACGTCGACTCGGATTAATTCAGCGCAAGATCTGAAGGCCCTGACATAGTACTGCCAGTGTACTGTAAGTCAAATCGAAGATTCAACACTATCTGGCCTTTCCGCAGACCCGCTCTAGATTCCAATTACCACAGCATTATTAGTGGCGACGAAGGAGCACTGACGATGTCCCTAAACACGCATTGAAACCGAGCGACACATGTTTTTCGTTCGAGTGTGCCAAGTCCCTTTAACTTACTATCCACCTCGATCCGTACTGATTGTAATATTGATCAACCCCATCAGCAACCCCCCTGCGAATTCGATAGAGATACACATAAATCGTTTGGACATCAGGCCATAGCACGGGAAGTAGAGATTAATGGAGAAAATATATACAGGTCAGAGGTCTGCTCGTGATCAGCACGCTCGAGGAGTTACATAGACAGAACATGGTGCTAAATGCCCCCACAATACGTTATGTGGGACAACGCGCCCCAGGCTTTAGTCCCCCCAGATAAGGCGTTCTGTTTACTGTGTCAAGCTACTGTGCATCTCGGACCACAAGACCAACACACCTGGAATTTTAAAGTCCTGCTTCCCCGACTCCAGGGAATAAGAGTCCTCAGTGATATACCAACGAGGTTCCTTATTGAATTCGTCCTTGAACCATGCAACCGTCTTGTCGATTTCCTCCTGGGGCATAGTAGTTCCGCTGTTGGTGTACATCGCAAGGAGAATGTGCCCGCCTTCATGTTTTCCCGAAGTACCAATTGCCATGTTAACAGATCCGCCAAGCAGACGTATGATGTGGCATGAGAACACTATAGGGATACTCGAGGTTCCGGAGTCTTGAGGGAGAACGATTTTCTTCGAAATTGCGTAATCGCTTATCTCCTGCTCGGTGAACTTGAAGCCACGGCTGAACTCGGGCGGCTTGTGCTTAAAAGATGTTGCTGCTCTATATTGGTATGGAAGGTCGGTGTATGGCTCGTCGGCGATCATCTTTTCCAGCGTAAGTGTCTATCCCAGGTTGATTGAAGGTCATGGTGAAGCGCTACTACGGAACAAAAAATGAGTACTCACGGCATTAATCCTCTTCCGCTCCTGGACATTCGCCCGCTGTTCTTCGGTCATTACTTTCGGGCGCTTTCCTTTGCCACGGGATGATTGCATTATCTGGAGGACTGGCATAGAAAAAGGATGTTTGGATTGGAACTGGGGTTCCGCAGGCAAGACGGCCACACTTATGGTGGTGGATTCAAACTCCGCTCAACAGCCCCGAGTGGATGGTTGATTCCATTTGTTTGAATTGTACTCCTGTCGCTCTCGACCCCTACAGCAACCCTACGTTGCCGCCCTTGTATCCTGTTGTTATTATCGTTGGCATCGTTGTGGTGTTGTTCCTTTATTTTCAAACCAGCACAAGCGCTCTTGTGTTTGATGTTCTTGGGATTGCACTGCACAGCACATCAGCCAGACACCAGCGGCGACGACAACACCATCTATTGAGTCGAGTCCACGTTGGCCAATTTCTGTGGCCACCAGCACGGCACGGCAATCATTATAGGTGAAGCTGGCATTATCCTGCGCATACCCTTGTATTCTGGGCACAGTATCGTTGTTTTATTCATCTAAACAAGGACTCTACAGCCCACCCTTGCTCGATATAAATTGGAACGCGAAATCGTGGTCAAAACATTTCTCCCTCCAAACAGTACCTGATGGTGATCCACTTCTCTCGTTCAACTACCGGGATAATCACTAACTTGTCTGTGATTCCAGGCCCCCACAATCGACCGGCGATTACGAACCCTCTGGAAATGGGCCGAATTTCGACAATACCTGGAGAATCCGATGTATGCCTTTCTAGATGAATTGCTGTCGGGCTTCGCTTCGACCCTCGAAGCAGAGGGGTCCATTGTACATGCTTACCCACAACACCGTCTCATTCCTCACAAAATTGCACGTAATCAAGCCATCAATACCATCAAAGATGCAACCCCTGACTTCTCTATCACTGTATCTCCTACCTCTCTCGGGCCAGAATCATTTGCTGCTCTTTTCGAGGTCAAGCGGTTGTGTCATCGTTAGTAGCTTCCTATACTCTCCCTGTCTTGTGCACCTTACTCAGGAGTTCACAACAGCCAACCGTCTGTACAGCCGTCATCCCACGATCGCTACCCCTCATATGATTTTTTGGGTTAATAACCGGTCTATGAGCATTGCATGTGACAACTTCCGGAAACACATCGAGCAAATTGTCTTACAGGCATACTGCGGCTTCACCTGCTCCAATCAACAAAGCATTTGTCACATCTTTGTCTGCGGGTTCTACTTCTGGTTGATTGAGTTTAGACGCCCTGCAAATGTGCAGGTTTCCACCTCCCATACTCCATCAACATTTACCAAAGCCCTCCTCGGGCAACTGATGCCAAAGTCATCTCTAAATGTTATTTTTTCTGCTGCAGACATCTTTGAGTATGTATCATTACCACTAAAGTTTAGTCCAGAGTGGAAGCATGCTCTCCAGATGGCCTGTGATTCTGTCAATATCACTCAAAAATCTGAAGCTGGGCTGTTTGCCATTGGAGCACAAACTGAGTTTAGCTTCCCAGTAAGGACCCTGGAGGTGAGTTTCTCAACCACTGGAGTCGTCATTTTTCGAAAACCAATTCTTCCATTGATAGATGGCGAGGAGCGACATAGATACGTGGTACGCAGCAGAGGTGCCCAAGGCAACAGCTACATTCCACAACCCTAATAACAGACGGTGATGAGATAGGCTGTCATGCGCGACAAAATGCGCGTCCGTTTCCACTATTTTTGTAGATAATATGAAATCATTTTTGTATCTTCCTTTGACATATTACCCTCGCTACGACTGCACATATGCGATGCACTTGAATGGTCCCTTCCTGGAAGTTGTATGAATACTCCCAACACCTATAATTGAGACAGTTTTCGTGCTGATTGTGGCAATCGTAGATCTCCCTGTATAACACTGTGGTGGCAGCAAAGAAATGGAGTCAAAAGAGTCAGAAAGTATAGACGTACTCGAAGTCGAAGTCAAACCAGCTTTCAGAAGCTCACAATGCAGTTCTACTGAACTTATTCATTCTAGGATTGGTGTTGGATTTAAAGTGGAAAGTGACCTAGTAGGTAACCTAGTAGGTTGCTCCTTGGACGCCGCCAAGGCTTGACGCAACACTGCCAGTGAAACGAGAAACAGAGGGGAGTTATAAACCGTATCCAATGAGCCTACAGTACAGCCGCTGAAAAGTATTCAGAGACGCTCAGAAAATGAATTCGCCGGGCAGGACGTATACTCACCCAGGGTCATCTCGATGTCATCCACTAGATCTACTCCGCGACCAACCGGGAACATCATTCTATCCGTCACAATTGACGTCCAGGTCAAGATCAATATGCGAACCCCAATATAATTCGGGTGTGGTTGTCGTAAGAACTGGAATTCGACACTGTGGTGGTTTGGAACGTGACGCGATGCACGTAGTGTCGAAAGGTTTGTAGTTAGCGCGGAAAGGGAAGGTGGAAGCTGAGCGCTCATTCTGAGATCATTGGTGGGTGGTTGGCTTGGATAAAGGGTTTCCTCTTTCGGATATGTTTGGTTTGAATTCTGTTCCGCCGTTGTCGACAACTCAGGGTCCTTGTAGAGGGTCCCTCCTCCGATCCTCTCGACGATCGCAGGCCACAAATCAAAAAGTTTCTCGTGCTCCAAGATATTCTCGATGTTGACAAAGTAGATTGTCGAACCGATCGAGGCGAAGCGGAGCAGCAGTAGTAAAAGGAGTTGTCGTGGAAGCATAAACTCAATACATTGAGGAGGGAATGGGTGTAAGCCGTAATAAGACTGCTGAGGTTAAACTTGGTCATGGCTATGGTGGCGTGATCGAGAGCGAGTTCATCGTCCGAGTCGATGTTGAATGGGGTTCGGATAGATTCCGCGGTCTTATTGGTTGTGTTTGTCGTTTCTTATGGCCTATAAGAGACGATGGTGTGGGTGAAAATGTGTAAGGCGGCCGGCTAGCAGACTTCACTGAGAACCGTAGAAGTAGTCACCTAGTCCAAAAGATCAGAAGATAGGGCTCTAGAAATGTGAACCCGTGCCGGTTAAGGGGAAGTCACTTGGAGGTTGTCGCCAGACTCGGAATTGTGTGTCATAACAAATTGGAGGGGGAGGTTGTGGGGAGTTTCTTCCAGTGGCGTGTTCTGTTTGTCGAGATCTTCCTCTCCGACAAGATATACACCGTACCCGAGCGTCCAGAAAACACAAACAGGGGTCTCTGATCTCTCGGTTGTATTCGCCTACGCTGATCTATGTTCGATGTCAGCTAAGTTCGTATAAAGGAGAAGTTATTGGATGGATACTCACAGCCTCGGAAGATCCAACACTTAAAACACTAGTTGAGTGAAGAGCTCCAGAGTAGTATCGTCCGATTACAGGTCCAGTTCGTCAAAATGTCCCTCTGTGAGTTAATATCTGCCACCGACAAAACATACGCCATCCACGAGTGTCCAAGGGATGAAAACAGCAATCCTGTCAATCAGTCTATGTTCGATGTCGTCAGCTAGATTCGTATAGAGCATAAGTCTGTGGATGCCCACAGTCTCAGCTCCGACAATAGATTGGTCACCCATCCTCCTGTCCATCTCGAATTCCGCCTTGACGTTTCCCTCAGGTTTCCTTTCATCGTCGACAACAACTTCCAATCCTAAATCCTGTACATCTTGAAATGAATAATTCAAACCACTCAAAACCGAACTATCACGCATATACTCACCGTATCTAACACCTTTCTAGATGTACTTCTAATTCAATTACAGCTCCTTCTCCATGTTCGTATTCGAAGGCGCCTTGTACTTCCGCACACCGTTGTTGTCGTTCGATGCGTGTTGTTCCTGGAGTCGCCTTCCTGACCATAAGGAGGCTAATAGGAATATGATAGAAAAACGTACCAACGTTATTTATAACCTATCGCCCACTGGCGAATATCCAATGCCATCAAAGGGATCCACTATATCACGTCTGCCTACACCGTGGTGAATCGTGATCATGCTGGTTAGTTGTTAACCGTCTCGTCCAAAGAGCAATTGCTGTGCTTTGTTGGAAACTGCATTCGGTTACCAAGCGCCTATGCTCCATGCTCAACAAGAAAACTCACCGAGGAAAGTAGTGTTCACAATCAACGAGCTCATACATGGAACGCTGTTATCATGTTTAGTGAGTACAAGTATCCGATAACCAAAAGCCAGAGCTTACAAGTCCATAATCCATATCAATTTTCGTTTCCAAGGGTTTCAACGCCTTTGCCCTCATGCTATATCCACCGGCGCATACAGGCTCTAAATTTGAGGAGGTGGATTGTGAGCGTCAAAAGCATCTTCAAAGTTTGGTGTTGGGAAGTTTGTACCGGACTCCGTGAGCCGGGAGCGGTCCGATCTGGTCCGATCGTCCCTCGGCCGCGGCCTTGCAGTGCCGAGAGTCCAAGCGACCATTTCAAATTTCAACGTTCAACATTCAACCCTCACAAGTTGAGACCACAATCTTGCGTTCAATAGAATCCGTGCCAGTGCTCAGCGCTCAGCGCTCATGTTTGTTAACATTCATTAATATTCATTGCTAACTATCGTTCACGATTATTGACAATATCTACAATTGGCAGGTATGTTCCGATTATCCCACCACCTCATCGTCACTAATTTCATCGAGGCTGTCTTCATCAGAGTCCGATTCGTAATTCGGGCCCATTCTCTCTGACTCAGAATCCTCTGTCTCAGTGTGAGACTCATCCAAGCAGTCCGCGTGGTCAGAAACCTTCTTATACCAATTAGATATTGCTGTATCTGCTTGGTCCCTTTTTTTCTAAAAACTCTGAGGGTTAAAGTGTGAGAAAGGATATTGTTGAAAAACCCACTTTTGAATGGTAAGCTGCTAGATCAAATTGTACATCCCTGAAGGAAAAGATACCGGCATTGGCATCTTGGGTAACTTGTGCAAATTCACAGGTCATCTGGAGGGCCTTCAACCAAGCTGCACTAAACTCGAGTCTAGGGTCTTCGGGACGATCAAAGATGCATTGTGCTGCAAAAAGGACCTTTGGCCGAGATGTGGGTGGCATCAGCCTTTTGTAAATGCTAAGGAATTTGAAGTCGGATGGGTAGCGGAGAGTGAAAGGCCGTAGCCCTTTGGGGCGATTGAATTCGAGTAGCCAGAAATAAATTCCAGAAACAAAGATGTGGTAAATTTTTTCTTGCTTAGAGCAAGCAAAGCCGCACCATGCCTGAAGCATGATCTGTGTTATGTTCTCCGAAAAGATCACACCTGCTTCTCGAGCAGATTCAACCTTATCAGTCCATGGAATAGACCGGGCACTCGGGGCGGAAGGGTCACAAGGAAAATCATTGTCGAGGCGATCACCTGTCATAAGATCTATCACTGAGTGAAGCATACAGAACACTGGAAACACGTACGGCAACACAATCGCTTGACCTCAATGAGGATAGCCATTACATTTCCTTCCTCGTTAGGGCAAGATCTGGCGAGTGAGAAGTCGGGTGTCGCACTTTTGATTTCGGCGAGAGATACTACGTATGCAGCTGGGTGAGGAACAAGACGAGGCTGTGGGTAAGGGTGCATCACATTGTACCCAGGCCCTGCTTCGAGGGTCTGACTGAAGCCCATCAGTATTTCGTTCAGAAGAGCGTAGATCGGGTTTTCTAAGTACTGTCGCTCTTCAGCTGTGTCCACAAGAACACGTAATTTCTGTTGATCTGAGGTGGCCTGAAATTGAAGCAAAGTCAGAGGCAGAAATTAAATGCAGAAAGGAGGACTAAATCACCATCAGGTACTTCGAGAGGTGTGCTTCTCCGCTGGTTGCTTCATGTACCAATTTATAGCGGAAAAGGCAGGCTATGCTATACCCATGGGGATGAGTTAGTTCTTAACAGAACAATGGTGTATAAGGACATACAAAACCAAAATTGCCGTGGCGAAATTCGTGGCTATAGAAGCCAATTGATTGAGATCATCTTGACTCGCGGTCGATTATATGCTGTTCATGGATGATGTTGGTATTGCAACTCTTGTCTGTGCATGTGCATTCCTAAATACAATAAATACAACAGCAGTTGTACTTGTATTGTCTGAGAAATAGGAGTGAAAGGCTAGTGGGCGATTTATTGTAGGTGTAATACAACACCCCAACGTCTAGCGCTGTGGAGGCGGGGTTTGAATTTTGAATTTCACCTGCCATAAATGACTGGTTCGCCACTTGACCTCAAAAAAAACCCCGCTTGACCTCAACTCATCGTCTCTAGTGATATTCAATGCCGGTTCTCAAGAAAATGAAGTCATCCAGTGGGAAGGGAAAGCGCCCCATGGTATTGACTGCCGAAGAAAAGGCTAACCTCAGGGAGTTGAAGAGAATCAACAAGGTCAGTGTCCGTGCTCTATGAAGTCAATCATCGCTGTTGATGACACTAAATAGTCACTCAAAAAAGAAAAAATTCTGGCACATGACCCGCTGAAGGACCTACCGTATCAGTACAAGTCTTCATCGGACTGGCAACACAGACCACCCCGATTTAGCTTTGGCTTTCTATTTACGCACGAGGAACTCGAGGAATATGCTGCATCTGAGGAGGCCATTCCCCCTCAAAACCCTGAGGACCCACTCTTTATTCCTGGATTGGTGGCAGAATATTTTTCAGAACTGCTGAAAACTGAGCTCATGGTGGAGAGGGCTCCTTCTAGAAGCGACTATGATATTCTCTTCACAATAGCAACTAGTAATGCTCCCCCGATCCCGAGGGAGGAAAAGGAGAGGGCTGTTTCATGGCTCCAGGATAAGTTTAAGCGACCTCCTGGCTGGTGGTTGATGGTAAAGCAGGAGGATTTGGAGGATAGCTATAGCATTCCTGGTATGTTTATCTTGTGGTCCGAAATGCACGGTAGCTTGACGCAATGAACAGAGCGCAGGGTGTGGGAATGAGTTGGAACCTGTTCAGTTGTCATATATAATCCCTCGAGTGAGCTCTCAAGGGTAGTGCGTTATCTGTAGTGTGTGTATACTGCTATATATTTCTCCTCTCTACTTCCGCTATTGTGATATGTCTACCCCTTGCTGTACCTACCGGGAACTGAACAAAGTTGGGGATCCACACAGCGAAATATAAACGAGCGCATGTTGCCGGACAACAGCCGAATGAAGAGATTCCCCAGCCAACTTGAAAGCCCCACCGATGAATCGTCTAGAGCATCAGGAAAGGCGACAGTAAGTTCCAAAGCTCAAAACTTCTATCGAGTCAAAGATCAAAGGTATGTGTCGGTGTTGGTACCAGTGTAGCGTCACAGCAGGAGCTTGAGAACATAAGTGCATGGGATGTTGAAGGCGGCGTCTGTGACGACGTACGTACTTATGAACGGTGACGTAGATGTCATCAATCAGGATGCGAAAAACTACGATTTTAGCTGGACTCGCAATCTCCCGTTTACAGTAACTCGAAACTGCCTCTGGGGCCCACCAACTCAATCGATGCCCGGTCCATGCTGGACCGTTGTTCCAAAGCTCGACTTTATTCACGGTTGGTGATAAAGTCAGATTACTCGTAGAACTGAGACAGCAAGGAGCGCGCTACGGATTGTTGTCAAAGGGAAAGCGTGTTGCCAGAAGGTCTTGGTCTCCTCGTCGTTTCGGATTGTGGCTTATCGATATCGGTGGTCCTGTGTTGAGTGAATGCATGATGTTAGGTGCCTGAGTTCGGATTCGAAACCTGGACTTCGGAAGGCTCATCGACCTAGATTAGAGCCGATACACGTCCCTAGATCACTGTCAGAGGCCGAGGTTGTTTGTACCGTATCGCCATTGGAGGCCGTGAACTCATTCACTCTTCGGAAGGGTTTTCTTGGCTTTGGTAAGGACTTCATAGAGCGCCTGGCGCGTACGTCCGTTCCATAAGGCAGCGACCAAGATCTGGATAAACACTGGATATAAATCAGACGAATTGAGTACAAGATAAAAGTCGATTTGACAAGTTGAACGTTGCGGAAAATATGCGATTTGTGAAATAAGTGTTTCTTACCTTTGTTCCTTACCGTTCTTCCAACGCGAAGGCGGGCAAAAGAGAGTGGGTTCGAAAAAGACGTGGGCTGGAGTATAAGAAAGCCGTTTGAATGTTGGCGACGAAGGAACGCTGGAGGCGCACTCGCCTGCCGACGCTGGCAAGTTAGTATTACATTCACCTGCGTCCTGCTCGAAGCGACACTTAGGTACGCTTCAACATAATTGAAATTATGGTGCCATCTAAACCGATATCAGTGCGGGTACCGTCCCGCGTGAGTACCGGTGATGGGAGAGAGGGACCGGGATCTGCGGGCATAATTGCACATTATTCAGTTGAAGCAATTGTCAACACTTCTGGTAGATATGCAGGGAACTTACCTCCACTTGCCATGATGGTCGTCTTAAAGGGTCGAGGTAGTCAATATCTCCCGGACTCCCAAACCATCTCGCAGGAAAACTGTGGCGCATTGTCTATAATAAGAAGATCTCTCGACGCCCACAATTGATCGCGGTGGTTCTAACGTAATTTTGCGTGTCACTGTCAGAGGTGTCCATATTTTGCCTCGTGTACCAAGCTTTGTCCAGAAAAGGGCTTGGCCTTAGCGTCACCCAGCTCAGGCTGCTCAGCAGCTTCACGGGGAACAACTTGAAGGGATGAAGAGATCGAAAGGGAAAAGACTCGAGGTAGGGAAGGTTGAACTCGATCACGTGTGAGTTCACCGTTATGGTCTGTTGTTCAACAGTTCAATTCGTTATGGGGGAATGGGAGTCTCGTGGGTCTGTTCCGAGGTCGATATGTTGTCGAACATTAGCTTGATTCCTAGGGGTTGGTATAATATACTGTACATATGGATAAAGATATCATATGTACGCTGCAAGAGGTCCCTCCTTCTTACCTTCCTACGCGACATTGGATCCATGGAGAAAGTCAATACCAACATCAGCCGTCATCGAGGTCATGGCCCAAGCCGTCTGGCGGTCCCCTCTCCGATGGCACAACAATCCTCACCGACAAGAACTTCTCGGAGTCAAACTCCCCTTCTCCAAGTTCCATGGCCAGCTGATCCTCTCCTCTTCGCCGGGCAACATCACGTAGATACAACGAGTATTGCGGTGGGTGCTCAATGTCTTTCGGATATTCGCGACAATAGACAACCTTCACCCCTTGACCTGATAAGTGTGTCTCGTTCCATGAATCGAGGAATGTGAATAAGTGTTCTTCATTGGGTAAGCTTGCGTCGGTCTTGACAGAGCTAGTGCCGTCTGGCGTCGATGAATCCGCAGGAAGAATGCGGTTGAGTTCCTGAATATGGCATATAGTTATCAGTCTTCACCGAGATAGGCAAACGGGAAATACGAACCTGAATAAAGGTGTCCCAGTCTTCGTGCCTTATACCTCGCTCTGTGGTTACAGGAGGCGTCACAATAAGTCGTGTTGGGTTCAAGGATACAACCTTGACAGTTGGAAGCAACGGGTTTCCTTCCGTCTCTTGCAGAATAGATCGGGAGGAGCGGTCTTGTATAAGAGTCGAACTTCTTTCAGATATAGGTGAGAGTTCGCCATTATCTAAAAGCGGCGCTTTCACATCGAGATACACGGAACCAGATCTAAGTTGAGAGTTCAGCCGATTTTCGACTTCAGAGGCTTTGGGTATTGTCGACGGTGATGGCTCGATGCGTACGATAGGATCTGGGTTAACGTTCATTAAGTCTCCTCGAGAGACCAAAGGATGGGCGTCATGCCGTCTGAGTCGGGGTAGCGTTGAATATAGGTAATCATGATGGCGTGCTATTAGTCGAGGCTTTGCCGAGACGTTTATTGGAGAAAGGCTTCTGTGCTTCTTCAGCGCAGAGAGATGGTGCACTTTCTGTGCTGGCGAACCAAAGTTAGACCCGTGTTGTAGAGGGAGTGGTCCAGGAATAGCTGAACGGCCACTTTGAACTGATAGCTGTGCCATATGGTGACCGTTAGGGGGTGAGTAGGATGCGTACGAGCTCTGCTGTTGGGGGGTGGTTTGGGCGGCATGGTAGATAGGGTTTCCCTTGGGGATGAGCGGTTGAGGGCGTGTCTGACTATCAGAGGATTTAAGAGAGTTCGTATATATCTCAGGCCTCAGGTATAAGGCACTCACCGGAGCCTATGTGCCATTTCTCGCCATCTATCCTCCATTTCTACCCCATACTTCTTCAAGGTTCTGATGATGAGACACAGATACATAAGCCCTAAGCACAAGACGGATGATACTGCGATCCGGAGCTCAAGGATGCTACGGGGTGGAGCTTTGGTAGCAAGACCATCATCGCCTACACGCCATACATATGCCATGACGCAAACAAAATAGGCTATTAGCGACCTGTTGAATTAGAAGAACGGTCGAACAGTTAAGACCACGTATTTGCAGCAATACGTGGGCATACCATACAAGCCATACAGCCGGCATCGCCAAAAATACCCAAGTGTTCCAAAAAGGGTTGAGTTGGTTCTTCTTCGCATCCTGGTAACTCGAGTCAGGTGGCCGTATTTCGTTAGTGACCAACTTACATCGGTCCACGGAAAGGCCTTATAAGTCTTCTTGAGATCGAAGAAGCGGATGCTGTAGATGCAGCCATAAAGCAGGCTCATTAAAGCGCACATCATAGAGATGAATGCTGCCGTTCGAACTAAGGGGTCCATCGCCACAAGTTCTATTTGCAAAAGAGAAGCGATTGCACTACGAGGCGTTATAGTCAAAGCCTCGATAACCCAAATAACCGAGTGACTCACCCAAGTAGCAACACCGAAACCAAATCCATAACTTTCCATTCCCACATCGCGGATTCTATAAAGAGCTCCCAAGAATGTTCCAGTTGAAGATAAAGCTCGGAGGTCCATTTCGCGTTGCTCATGGGTAGGGTATACTGAGAAGCTGTAAATCCGCGATTAACTTTTACTTCGAACAGCAGATTGGCGAGCTCTTGGTCCGGGATATCTGCAGCTTGAATAATTCGCGAGACCCGGCTACAATAGACCTCTGGAATCCTGAGTAAAAGGAAATGCCAATAGAGTTGCCGGAATATGACGTCGATAAAGAATGCTGTCACGTAATTAGCGCCGGTCGGCTTTGGTGGCTCCGAGCGGATTCGAGGTGGGGAAGGGAGTGAGGAAGGCTCAGGCTTGAATTGTTCAACCTCCCGGGCACGCAGTCGGACGTAGTAACCGATCGAAAGTTTGAGAGGTTCGATGTCTTCATATTGGCGCTCTGGACTTGATTCAATATCGGGTACGGGCTGGGAGATCGGAACCGTATGAAGCTGTGATGGGAAGACGGTAGTTGGCCCAATTGATTCACTTTGTGTTTCTGGCTGTTCAAATGAAGAGCTTGGTGGAGAGCGAGTCGGTGGTGAAGCCGCAGCTGTGGGAATCGCAGGGGGAGTACTCTGGAATGAATCCCCCCAATTTGGACTGCCGTCGGATCGCGTGCGACGTGGAGGAAAGGACGGAGCAGTGGACATAGTTCAAAGTGCTTGCTTTCTAGAGGTTAACTACGCATCACATCCGGTAGAGTTGAACGTTGAGGAAGAACATACTTTGAGGAAGAACATACAGTACTTTGAGTCACCGCTGGAACGTCGGGGCCAGTGGTCAACACATTGGGCGTCCAAAGTTTGGCCCCGCAGAAGAGCTCTGATATAAGCTATTGGGAAGTCTATCCGAGAGAAAAGGGTTAGATATGACATAACATAGTTCACTGTCGCACCTATATGAAAGCGGACTCAGCTGGGAGGTAAGTTGCCTCGTGGACCCATGTTGACCAAAACGAATCCTTCAACACATTTCCTCCCAACTCATCATGCACCGCCCAGATTAAAAGAGGTTGGCTTGGATAAATTAGAGGATGTTATACTGGCGTCCATTGTACTCGGTTCCGTCTCTATAGCCTCGTAGACGTCGGTAACAGTCCGGAACTTTAATGCGAATCGCTGCGATCGGGCTGTACGACGCCAAGCCTGATAGCCGACCAAAACTTCTATGACGTTCCTCTAAGAGTTATTCAGCGTAAATACCCCCGGGGTTATACAAAGGAAAAGTGGTTGGAGAGGACAAGGGCTCCAGAAAAGAAATAGCTGACCAGAGGGTTCGTTTACGGCAGAACGCGGCGATGTTGTTACCGCCACACAGCGGTTTTGTTTGTTTGCACCACGGGACCTGACCTCGATATATCCGTGGAGCCGACCAAACCCACCGTTGTGGTGACCAGAACAACATCAAGTGTACGGGATGAAAGTGTGATCTTCCAGTAAGTCCTTGTCTGTCACAGCAACAAGGTGGGTGTTGAAATTTAAAGGTCGCGATGTGATGAGGTAGAGATTATATTTCGAGGGGTCGAGTTAAGCAGAGAGTTTGTTACTACTATCAATGGGCGCACCGACGACGATGACGTCTTGACGAGATGTGGCTTTCGGCATAGCAGGTAAGGGGAAGTTCTGGTGGAATGTGTGGAAGGTTTGTTACCATTCGTCCCTATCTCGTCGCTTTTGAACCAACCGCAGCTGGGTGTTGAATTTTAGAACATGGGGCTCGTTTTTCAGCAACTCGGGCTGACGAGAAGGGGGAGAGAAAATTATCAAAAGAGGTTATCCGCCACGAGATTTCAATTGAACGAACCTTACCTTGACCTTTGTTTTACCAAGTGAAAGATCAGATAAAGTGCAAGCTCATGACGCGAAATCGGAGTGTCATGTTGCAAATTCTGAGTTGATGATTTCGAGCATTGTCTCGTTACCATGTGGTAATTCCCCTCATAGTTTACCTTAGCTGGCGCAGGGAGGAAGGTCAGTTTAGCCAGGTAAAGGTGTGAGGTTCGCGGATTCCGTCCTGCGGATTACTATGGGTATTGGTAGATAGGTAAAGTCGACATCATTGGTATCATACGGATAAAATTAAAGGT